>ML812495.1:163924-178922 GCA_009831015.1 Picea engelmannii
GAAAGTTAAGAAATACTTGCACCCAGAAAAAGAAGGAGAAGAAAGTGGACCACACAAATCACTGTGAACAAGCTGCAAAGGACCCGAGGCATGCCAAGAGGCACATTTGTCAAAACTGTCCCAATGAAGTTTTCCGAGAAAACAACTGGTACAAACACCATCTCTACATGAAACAAGAGGAAGACAAGTCACCATCTGTTGATTACATAGTTTCTACAATGAACGATAGTTTAGATGACCAAACCGCTCATGCCAATGTTTGCTTAAGTCATCGCTATGAGCAACAAAAACTGATGAAAAAACTAATGACCCAAAGTTGTAAAACTTGTACAACCTGGTAATATCATCAACAATTCTAGTTGCTAGAATATGATTAGGATCTTTTAGATCCTTGATTACAACTTGGTGAGGTGAAAACTCGACAGTTTTACCTTCACCTGAATGAGTGATTTGATATACTGATAGAAGGTTACAAGAAAGACTTGGAACACATAATACATCATTGAAATGACCATTATCTACTTGAACTCTTCCAGATCCTAAAACACTAAGAGATCTATCATCACTAACAAATATTTTTTTGGTGTTACATTCATTTAGGGCAAAAGATATGGCTTTATCCTTAGCCACATGATAAGATGCTCATGAATCAATAAGCCACTCATAAGAAGAAGAAGTAGTAGTAGAATTTGAATTGAAGGAGAAACTAGAAGAAGGAAGTGCATGTACGTGAGAAGAAGAAGTAGAATCAATACTAATGTTGTGCTTCTTCATCGTTGCTTCTGAAGTTGCCATCTTCTTGAAACATTTGGACTCATCATGACCATCTTTATTACAAAATTTGAAATGTCTGTTAGTATTATTACTTTTATATTTTTCTCATTTGTCACCAGTAGGAGCTAAAGTTGTCTAAGAAGGTTTGGGACCCTTATGTTGTTTGTTGTTGTAGTGGGCATGTTGCTTCTTGGGATACTTGGGTTTATCTTTTTGCTGGGAAACTAAGGCTTTGTTGGAGGGACCTACAGTGTTGATCACTCCAAATTGTACAAGATTATCTTCCTGTCGAATCAAAGAAGCACAAAAAAACTCAAGACTGGGTTTTTCATAAGCTTCTTCCCCTAGAGCCTCTTGCATGGCATAAAAGGTAGATACAAACATAGAATATGCACTACCTAGCTTAGAAAGAATAAGATAGATGCAACGCTCTTCCTCTATATTTATCTGACATTCTTCACATAAAATTTTGAGTGTTTTAAACCTAGATAGATAGTCTCCAAGGAAAGAAAAATCATTTGGACTCAAGGTCAGTATTTTATTTTCTAACTTTTGTGCTCGAATAATATTGAGTTTACCAAACACAGATTCAATCATGTCCCAAGCTTCTTTGGTGTCATCAATATCTTGAAGGTGGTACCTTAAATCAGGAGAGATGGAAATTCTGATTAGTCCACGTGCTTCGTCATTCCTATTATCCCACTTGTCTTTCTTATCAGCATTAGTGGGTGCTTTTTCCTTTCCCAAGGTAATCCGGTACAAGCCTTTACTTCTTAATACATCTTTCATATGAGATTTCCATTGGAAGTAGTTGTTGTTGGTAAGCAAGACAATACTTGTAGAAGCCATATTAAATATGCAGATAATGTGGATTTAAAAACTGAAACTAATGATCTGGATGGAAAGAGCTCGAAAAGTTATGCGGTTTTAAAAAAAATGAGACTGAAAACGAACTTCCGATGTTAGAGTTATGGCCTTTTTAAAAAAGGCACAATCGGTAACCAAATGACCACGTGATTGTGTAAGTTGCTTTATGAAGTGACCCACTTTTATAAAGAGAAGTGGGGATCACTTTTACAATGAAGTTACTTTATAATAGAAAAGTTGCATACAAAATAAATAACTCTAAAATAAAATATTAAAGCTACTTATAGTGATTCACTTTTATACTTGAAGTGAAATACACTTTACAATTTTAGCATGAACTTTTTCAAAAAAGGTAACAAAAGAGAGACTTGAACTCAAGACCTCTTACTTAATAAGACAACTTCTTGTTGTTGTTGTTGTTGTTGGAGAGCGTGTGAAAAAAAAATCTTTTCACACAAGAAAAAAAATCCGCTTCTCGATGACAAGGGTTAGATCTCAGTTAGCTTACCCAGAAGATGCACCTTTTCCTATCTGTTTCTGATTTTTCGAGATCACACAGGGCAGGGAAAAGAGAATACAAATATCTAAAAGAGTAGCAACCCGGAAATAAGTAAAACACAACCGAAATAAAACCAAAATACTACTTTGCAAATTTTTTTAAAAATGCGTATTCAAGCTTTATACCTCCAGATCTGACTGTAATGGTCGTATCTTGGCCAAATGGAAACCTTTTCAAGTGAAATGAAAAGTGTTCCTAACTGAAACAAGTGCTCCGGACACAATGGAACAATATTCTCAGCCCAGAAATGTAATAAAATGATAGAAAGTGGACAGAGGCAACTCGTCTTCACGATCTCGATCTTCAATAGGAGGGAGTCTTCAAATAGGCTCTGATACCATGTTCGACAACACAGGTATTCCAACATAAGTTGAACACCTTCAATAAACACTCACATAAACAAATCAAATATAAACACACCGATGTTTTCACATGGTAAAACCCCTACGTGGAAACATCCACGGCCCCAGCCAACGCGGCCACTTGGATCAGTTTATTAATGCAAAGAAAAATATTACAGAGAGATTTTACAAGAGATTTTCTCACAATCGATCATCGACAAATGACCCTCCATGCTATTTAAATAGAGATCATGGACCAATCAGGTGTTAAGACATAGATCAATGGTTGTTAAGATCAAGGAGAGTATGAACCGTCAGATCACTCTATGTCGGGAACATATCGTGACCGTCGGATTTCCTAACTACAAATGCATACTAAATAAACACACTAGAAAACACACTTTTACCTAACGACACAATAGACCAAGTAGATATTACTAACTCCTAAGTGTCTAAATATCCTAACATGTATGCCTTTGGGAGCCACAACTGAAACAATGGAGTCGCCAGGTGAAAGATGCAATCTTCAATGTACTAATTTATGTTGCACCTTTAGAATTAGTAATGATTTTTTGTTCAATCCCAGGGAAATGTCTTCAATTCGTTCCCCGACAGCGATGCCAAGAATGTTATCACTGAAAATCACCCTCATGTTGCAAGAGGATAAGACCAGTACCCATCAAAAGGTTTGTAAGTATAAATGAATGATTAAAGTTCAAATGGACAAAGCTTAGCATAAGAATGTTTTAACACAACAATATGGGCTAGAATGCATAAGAAAATGAGGTTTTGGTTAACTTCAGTCAGTGGTTTAAGGATAAAGGTGAATAGAAGGAATACTTAGTGAGGAAGGTGGATAGGTTTGTTATAAGAATCAAGCCTTCAAGCAGCTAGGAGAAGAAAAACTCAGTCACAAGAACTTCTTGAAATTAAATTTTAGAACACTAAAAAACATTCATAATGGAATTATAATCAAACCTCCATTATACCACAACCATAACATGGATCATGGATCATCCAATCATGAGAATTTCATAATAATAAGAAACAAGATGATGAAAGGAAACTGACTTCTATTAATGAAAATGTCTCAAATCTCATACATAACCAGAGAACAACTCTGTTTAATCAAAATATTACCAAGAGGGAGCTCTACTCAACCGTATGAACCTCTCATATCATTCATTCAATTTATTTATAATCAAAATAGTAGACAACAACCAGGAGTAAAAGTTGGCCTTCCTATCCTAGGATTCTCCACACAAAGCTACAAGTCTAACATCTATACCAACAGATCTAACAAACTGCTAAAATCAAGGAGCCTGTTGGCAACCACTCTAACAAAAAATTATTGACATGCCTTGCTGCTTGGGCGCATCTTCTCCAATGTCGTGTGTCTTATCTTGTCTATCCTCACATGTATTCTTTTTGAATGCATTTTCTCCCCTTCCAGAAATTTCTCCACCTATCTTTTTCCTTCTGTAAAAAGGAAACTCAGGTCAGTCTAGGATTGTAGGAAAAACTGCCCTCTGTGGTACTTTGGGCTAACAGTTTTCTGTCTCCTCGGCTAGACCCTCCATGCTCCCATTTAAGGGGGTCGTCGATTGTTCAACCACCAGTCCTTCTTTCATTAACTAATTTCTCCTTGGGATCAGGATGAGGCTTATTATTTCAGCAAGGAGAGATCTGGGTCATTTTGACATAATGGACCCTCTCCACAGTTTGCTCACTCTTTCCTCTAGTGATAGACTGGTCGTGGTCTGTTAGCATTCTGCTTCTCCTTGTCACTTTCCTTTGATTTTTTGGTTTAAATCCTAGTTTTTTTTCCACACACTGCTCTCGGATTGGACCCTATATAAGCACGTGATTGCAGAATTTGTCAAGGGCGGTTTGGATCCACACTGCTCCAACTCCCGAAATCCATAACCAACTTCCATGTACATCACTAGCTACACCATGGTTTTGATTGCAAGACCGCTCTAGGATTTTAACGTTCGAGCATGTTCTATATCTGTAATGAAGTGTGGTCGTCGATCTTGTTGCAATCTGTGATATGAGTAACCTTGCTATTTTAGCGCCCTTACTAAATTTTATCTGTCTGCCAACTCCAATATCCTTTTAACCATGTTTAGAGATGGCATCAATTTTTGCGTTTGGGAGCTTTGGATGTTGGACAAGAATACCTCCCGAAGGATGATCTCTTGAATCTAACATGGTGGCCTGACATCATTGTGTTGACGTGTCATGGAAAGAAGGGTGACACAGGTCATGTGGAAAATGGAGAATGATGCAACCAAATGACCTATAATGAGTGCCATGTGTCATGACTGATGAGTGGGCCACATGTCTCAATTGATGGGTACTAAGTGTCTTCAACACTTCGGTGTTCGGGAGTTTCTACATGTAGAGTTTGTATAACTCCCGGAGTAGTACAAGCCTAGAGTGACATGGTGGTCTGAAATGAATTCCATGTGCCATCGACAGATGAGTGTTGCGTGCTTAGGCACTTCGACACTTTGGGGCTTTTGTCTCGTCATTAAGCCTTGCGTGACTTTGAAACTCCAAATGCATGAGAGCTGCTAATATGAAATGTGCATGGAATCTCCGTCGTTGGAAATTGAACCTATTTGTTTGCTTGTATCTTAAGCCTGAAATGGACTGCTTTGCATGTTGTGTTTTGTGCTCATGGTTGTTTCCTGTACAAACAAAGGACTTGGAGGACCTATTGTGAGCTCAATCAATGACAAACAAGATGACCAATAATTCGAACCAAATCATGATATGTGCTTATCCTTCAAGAAAAACAGAAAAAAATTGTGCAAAGAGTGAGTCAAGAAAGACACTAAGGAAAACAAAGTCATTAAACAAAAGGAAAACCAACTTTATCAACCAGAAGAGGAAAAATTTCTAGGAAGGTATGCATAAAAGAGAGAGACAGGGCAAGGGTGCAGACTTAAGTATTAAAAACAACTAAATGTGACTCTTAACAACTTCATGTGATAAAACCATGGACTGCCAAGAACTCCAATCCCTAGATTCCAAATCAAGATGTGAAATGTAGTTCCTCACACAGTATAGTCATGTAAGAGATTAACACCAAGAGTCTCCTGAAAATAACACTCAGCCTCCACCAGAAATGAGTTTGACGTCCATGACCATACTAAGCCCAACATGGCCTCCTCCGACTAAACGTGTTGCCTCCACAATGAGGTGCTACAAGACCTCAGCGAATCACCAACAAGTGACATTCTCCCCACAAAACCAAAGCTCAATGGAAAATCAAAATGATTTCCCCCTGGAAGGATCCACTCGCCTCTATCAATCAATGAAATTCTTAGCCCTGTAATCCAAAGTTCCCACACTAATATTTGAAAGGGACCATCATGTTGACGTTGCACCACTCTAATCATGATTTCTTTCCCAATGTAAACATATTGGATCCCCCACTCCTAGATCCTCATGCTAAAATACCTGGAAGGATTTGCCCTTCTATCGAGAAGCCTAACCTATAAAGGTATCCCTGTGGAACCAAAGTCTACAAATATATCGCCATACTCGAGCGCGATTATTAACAGTGAGAACCTATCTCACCATATAGAATAAATCTGAGCAATCCCTCTCAAAAAAATCCAAGAGTGAAGTATGTTGCTCGCTAGCACAATTTGAACCATCATAAGGTGAATCAAACTACCGACCAAATGGATTCTCGGATCTCATGGAAAATTTGGAAGTTCACAACTTCCAATCCCCACTAATTGTTGGTGTGCCATACTAATAGCTTTTGGAAGCCCTCTAGGTCAATCTATTTTCCCCTCATCCTCATCCCAATGAGAATCTGAACTTGTATCAATCTATGAGATATCCTTTGTCCCACGCCCGATGATACTCTCCATCACACCCAAGGCCTCATTTGTCTATCTCTGGTGATCCTCCCCTATCCTGTTGTATGCAATGAAGTCACTCATGTCAAGTGGTCTCTACCTACCAACTCTCCATGTCCCCTACCATTGTCTATCTCCCCCTATGTTGTTGTCAATGATGAAAGTATCAAGAAAGGATAACAAGAATAATTGTAACTGTATGTAGGACTAGGAAGTATCATATGCTTTGGTCAATCCCAAGGACTTGAAAAAATCTCATCCATCGCCATCCAATGAGAATAGTCATCTAGATTCCACATTAATCTCATGTCCTCATGTACAATGGTAGGTAACTCATCACTCATATGATCATTGCTAAAAGAGAAATCATAAAAGGAAACCATAAAAGGAAACAAAAAAACATTGATGGGGCCCTTAGAGTATGGGTAGTCACTACAAATATTAAATGATGATTGTTCTATCTTACAACATTAGGGTGTTGGGGGCCCCTCACAAAAATATCCCAAGATCATTTGGTCAGAATCTATAAACTTATTGTACTTTTAATTCAATAATCATGCTTTCTACCTCGGATGGAGTGATAGGGAGGCGACACGGGGAAAATACTTCCCCTTCAAGAAATGGATGGTTAGGATCGATGATGACATGGAGACTTATCACCTGGTTTTCTAAGTTCATGAGCCGTATGGAAATTAAGAAAAGTAAGCGTGGACCATCATTCCAGCAGATGGAAGGTACTAGAAATATCATCCATCTACACTATAGCTCTACAATGGCATTGAACAACATTAAATTGAATTACTCATGTATGATGGGAACTCTCCCCATGAAATGACATCACAATTGCAAATGGTGCTCTCACTCTCCAGGCGTCATTATTTCAGGTTGGGGTGGCATGTGTAAATTGCTCAATAGCTTACATAAGGAGGGCATCGATCTATCTGGTTGCAAGACACTAAATTTACAGGAGACCACTCATCGTTTGTGGGTTTACCTCTTCCATATTCTTTCTCATGTTCTCATTATCCAAGAAATATTAATGTTACTGGAACATGGATATTCTAAGGGTTACCAACGGGGGCGTAGAGGCCCATTCGAACCCTTGTCATCTATCATTATAAGCTCGAAACTCTCTAGTCCAAGAATGTTTCACATTGCACAGGAATTTGCCAATCAGTTTCAAGACCAAATTCCCCCACAAATTTAGGATGCACTAGCCATGGTGGAAGATGCAGTTTGTTGGGAGTGTGCTACAGTTCACGACTGGGAGATAGATGCCAAAATTGGTAATTAGGTTCTTGACATGGAAAGTTAAAGGGAAAGAGAGATAAATTATTTGAAAACCATCAAACTATATTTAAATGGTTGATCAACGAACTTCCTTCAGGTTTTATATGAGTGGTTCAAAGAGAATTTATTGGTTGTTGTAGAGAAATCAAGAGTATCTAGTAGTGTTCTAAGTACATTGAATTCAACATTTCTAACACTTATTCCCAAGAAAAAAAATCAGGATCATTTGATTACTTTCATCCCATTTCTCTTTGTAAATCAATCTATAAGATAATCATGATTTTATAGCTTGAATACTTAAGTCAATGCTCTTAAACTCAATCTCAATGGAATAATTTGGGTTTCTACAAAACAAGAAAAACCATGATGTAATGGGGCTAGCCAAAGAAGGTTTAACTCAATGAAGATAAGGAATATTCCCCCAATAGTTATAAAGTTGGATCTGACAAAGGCATTTTACAAGGTAAATTGACTCTTCCTTAGTTTAATGATAATTCACATAGATTTGGGTTATAGTTTGTAAATTAGATTTAAATTTGTTTGAGTTTCTCCTCCTTTTTCATTATGATAAATGGATCAACTTCAAAATTGTTTAAATCCTACAAACATATAAAACAAGGGTGGCATCTTTCCCCTATGTTAGTCTTATTGGTAGAAAAAATATTAGTGGGATTATTGAAGGTTACAAGAGATCTAACAAATTAAAAGAAGTGAATCTGGGTAGGAATTTATTTCTTTCCCATTTTCTTATCATAGATGATTTCTCTTATTTGTGCTAGCTCAATAAAGGAGGTAATATACATCAAGGAAACTCTTTCTCTTTATGGTGAAGCCACAGGTATGGAAATGAATAGGAATAAAACATGTGTTTCCTTTTATGGGTTGAATGATAGGCACATAAGAGTGGTGGTATATCATTTACCTTTTCAAGTCATGGATTTCAATCAAGGGATTAAATATTTGGGCTTTACTCTAAAATTCAATGGATGTGGTTCTAGGGACTAGGCCTCAATAGTATATGAAAAAATAGAAGAAAGAATTTCAAGATGGTGTCCTCATTAGTTATCCGAGGGGGGTACATTAACTCTCATAAAATCAATTCTAGAGTCTATCCCAGTATATTAGTACTCTCTCTCATTCATTCTAGCTGGGATATTGGAAAAAAATAGAAGGAAATGTTTCAATTTCTTGTGGAAAGGAATCAAGGAATCAAGGATATATTTTGTAAATTGGACATGAATTGTTTAGCTAAAGGCCCTAGGAGGATGGGGATTAAAAATATTCATCATTTTTGGATATCCCTAGAAGTCATGAGTTTGTGGATACTAATCAATACTGAAGGTTTGTGGTAGCAAGTGTACAAATCTAAATGCATGGATCCTATGTGAATTGAAGAATGGATAAGAAAAATGAACAAATTCTTATAAAATGCATCAACTATGTGGAAATATTTTGTAATGGAATTTCATATGTTAGGAAACTAGATGGCTTGGAAGGTAGGAAATTATCAAATTATAAGGATGGGTGTGGACTCTTAATGCATCAATCCTATGTGAATTGAATAATGGATAAGACAAATGAACAAATCCTTCTAAAATGCATCAACTATGTGGAAGGATTTCATAATGGAATTTCATCTTTTAGGAAACTAAATGGATTGGAAGGTATGAAATGAACAAAGTATAAGGATAGGTGTGGACTCTAGGATAGGGTGTGGAAACTATTTCATTATTTCAAAAGGAATCAAGTAAAAATTAAGGTAGCAGGGAATCACTCATCTTGTATATTCCATAATTATAGGAAGAGGCACTTTCTAGCAATGTGGATTGAAGGAAGCTAGGGATATAGGTGTATAAAGAGAAGAATCTATCAAACAAAATTATTTGGTTCGAAAGTTTATAGATAGTTACATAGACCTTGATGATGAAGAGGATTTGTTAGTTTGGTCTTCAAACCCATTAGGTGAATGCACTAGTAATATGGGATACAAATCCATTTTTCTAGATGAAGAAACATATGAGTGTTGGTGGTAGAAGCCTATGTGGAAGTTAAAAGATCCATTAAAGTTATGATTGTTCCTATGGCTAGCTTTGAGAAGTAAGGCCCTAACTTGGGATAATTTTCAATGGAATGGACCAAGAATATGTTATCTTTGTCTATGGAGTGAAGAGACCACTTGCAACATATCTTGTTGGAATATTCATTTGTAAAAGAAGTCAAGAATAAGGTTTCTTCCCTCACTAGAGGAATGTTGCAATGGTATAGTACCTCTCTAAATTAATCTTATCATAAATGGATGAATGATCTAAGAATGAAATAACACAAATCTCTCCCTTGTGTTGTACTTTGGAAATTATGGCTCACTTTGATGCCTTACTACTACTGTAGGGTGTTTCTAGATTTACTGTGAGTACCAGGCCTCCTGGTAGGGTATTTACAACTTCAATAATAGGTGATGTGGTGGAATAAACAACACCAAAAATCACCATGAAGATCAAAATATAGGGACGCGATCACTAAGTATACTTCACCCAACACGTCATAGGGACGAACACATTTCATAGGTAGAGGAAGAAAATGCATATGAAAGGGAAGGAAGGAAAGATGCACTGGTAAAGTACCAAGAATTATTGGGGACATAAGAGGTCAAAATGCATGCATATTTGATGGTAAATCCTATACTCCACTAGATTTTTTTCCTAGCATAAAATTTATATATAAATACCTAAAGCAATGTAGTGTTCAAAAATCCCCCAAACTATCAAATCCTCCAATGATAGACAAATCATATGCATAGGGATATTTTGATGGTGGAATCCAAGGAAACATAGGTCCATGTGGAGCAAGTTGTATTTTGTACCTACCTGGATGAGAATTTTTTTATTTCAAACTATCTTTAGGTCGAGAAACAAACAACTAGGCTAAAATCCATGCACTCCTCAACCCATTGAAATTGGGTATGGAAAAAATGTTAAAAACACTACAAGTCATGGGTGAATCTAAATTGGTTATAGAATGGGTYAAAGGGCCTAGTATTATAGACTTCATAACCTGACACYCAAATCCCTTTTGGAGAAAATTCAAAATGTAGCACTCATTTTTTAGGTAATAAGTTTCYAGTGTGTTTATCATTGATTCGATTTTGAAGCTAACATCTTGGTCAAAAGAAGTAATCGCAAGTCCTAGAAGGATTATATAGAGGGTAGAGTATGCCCCTTGGGATACTAACCCCTCAAATTCTTAACATAGATTTGTTTTTCTTCTGTAACTATGACTATTTTCGTAGCAACATAGAGAAGTAGATGGGGTCAAATGGTTAGGTACTTTTTTCAGAGATCATTTGAAATTATGMTTTTATTGTAATAATGTTCTCAKCCCAATCATTTATTGTTTCCAATTTCTAAYGACCTATTTAGAGACAGGGTAGAGATGATTAGGCAAAATATAAAGACCAATTTGTTTTTAATAATAATAATGTTTTGTATGTTGATTCCTCCATGCTTTTATGTACTTAGATATTAAAGTTATGGATTTTTTTTTTATATATATGAGAACACTAGGTGTTTCCTCACATTTTGGAAATAGTGATCGATGTAAATACCATCGAAAGATAGCATGTACACCTAACCATGAAGAACCCAAGTGGATTAGACCTCATAAAAAAAATTAAAAATAACAAAGAAAAAAAAGAATAAGCAAACAAGAATATAGCTCAACCTGACATCACCACCACCCTCATTGTCATTATCACGAGAAGGTGGAGGTTTTTTTGTAAATCACCTTTGCCACCCTAATCCCTACAACAAGTCTGCTAGTGGGTAGTCGTGGAACGAGCCATTTTTGTTTTTATTTTTATTCATTTTAATCTTTAATTTTATCAATGCTAAAAAAATTGACCATGTCAATAGTAGGTTTTTTTAGTGCTATGTGATCCAAAGGCTTGTTTCTGCATCATTCAAGCTATTATACCACTTACTTTGAACTTATATTTGGGAAACAATGTATCTTTTTAAATTTTCAATGTTGATCTTTATCGCTTTATTTTCATCTTTGAGGGAAAAGTTGTTTTTACACTAGAAAGTTATGTCCCTAACCACCACATCTTATTTTTTTCTAGATTCTATGTACACAAGCAATTTTGTGTATATAGATTCTATATACACAAGCAATTTTGTGTGTATGCCCATATGTGCATTTTTCTTTCACATGTAACTCTTGTTATTTAATCAAATACAATTATGGAACTTGAAAGTTTCTTGGAGACATTTTCCTCCATTACTTTATATTTGTAAATGCTCTTTTTTCATTGTATTTTTATTTTTTTATTTATGTTCTCTTAGTTTTGTATTTCAATTACTTCCATAATTGGAGTGGTAATTCTATTTTCAATAAAAAACTATGCATAATGGATTAATGGTTAGGGGTTTGTAGGTAAATAGTTAGTACATTAATGGGTTATTGTTTAGTGGTTTAATCAATTGTAGCTTCGTGAGTCATTGAGGCAGTGGGTTAATGGGTTATAGGTTAAAGATAAGTGGGTCAGTGTGTCAAGTGTTGGTGAGTTACTTGGTAGTTAGGGATTATTGGGTTAGTGGTCAACAAGTTATTGATGAATATATTAGAATTTTGATGTAAATGTTCAATTCCATAGGGGGATAGGGTATGTACACCTTTGTAGACTTTAGCATTCAAATTGTTATGCAGAGGAGGTACCTTGTCCCACAAAACAAGGGGGTCTCATAAACCAATTTGGTCTATGGCTTGGTTGTGACCTTAAAATTATATTATTATTATTATTGTTGTTGTTGTTGTTGAAATTTCAAAATTAGGTATGTAAAAAATGTAAAAACTTTGAATTTTTGAAAATTGAAATTGTCTTGTATCTCACTTCTTTTATTTCCACAAAGTTCTATATTTAAACTTATCAAAAATATCGAGCTTTGTGATCCAAAATTTACAACTTGTATAGAATTATCTCACACCTTTTAGGTAAAATAATCTTCTTTCCATTGTTAAATTCATGGAGCAATTGGAAAGAAGCATGTTTACATCCCCTAGAAGTTTGTGCATGCCCTTGTTATTTCTAAGATAGATATTTAGTTGCGGCCATGGAGCCCAAATATTGAGGGGGTCGCACACCCCCCTCTAGAGAATTCCTCATGTTCTAAGCCTTAGTTTTGGAGCTAGGAAAGCCCCCAAAATCTCAACCCTCAAGATTCATTATGAAGCTAGAAAATATTTGAGAAGGCCCTCTTCCTGCCTCCTCCTCAATACATATGGCCCTGGATTTGGTGGAATGTGGATTTATCGGCCAATTCACTAGTATATAACCATCCCCCAGATCTATGGCATGCTTAGTTCAAGGAAACTGGTAAGTTTTAATCGAAAGTAAACTCACCCATTTTTTTTTGGTAGGGGATTTGTGCCTTTTTGTTTGAATCCAAGGAGGATAGGCACCTCATATTTAGGAATTGACCATATTAATTTGGCACCAAAGGAATGTATCTAAATCATTGGACCCCATATTTCAATCTCGAGCTCGATGACCCTTTAGTCATTCTAGTATGGGTTCATATACGAAATTTACCTATGCATTGTTTGAATGAAGACACGATCCATATCATCAAAGAAAATCTCATTTGATACATTGACAAATATAAGACCAAGGATGGCATGTTTTCATGCACAAGAATCTGTGTATGGGTCGATCTCAAAAAAGGGCTCCCAAAATAAATTCTCTTAACCTTGGATAATTGAAAGTATGTCTATCCTCTATACTATGAGCATTTTCCCTTTAAATGTGAGATCTATCATGAATATGGAAATTTTGCAAAATATTGCATAAAAAACACACAAGCATCCCAACCACTCCGAGACAAAAAAGAGTAGTCGCAGACAGTAAAGAAAAATATGAAGACTAAACAACCAACTTCTTCATCACTTCCTAAGTTAGATCCCTCAATTTCAGGACCATCGATCCCCTTAGGCCCCATGGTTTTAGCTAGATCATTGCATGAAATTACACAACCTCAAGAAGAAGTGTCTTGGCCAATCTGCCCCCCAACTTAGACCCAAAACTCACCAAATCGAATCAAGGGAAGAAGCTAAAGATTTCAAGCTAATACGTAGAAAATTTTATCCAAATAAAATGCAATCCCTTTCTCTGGAATAATGGTAGCTTCCATCCCTACCTCTATCATTTCTCTTATTATTTGATTTCCTCCTAGTCAACCTTCTTTACTAGAGATCCATAAACCACTATCTTCCACTGCAAATGAAGACACTTTCTCAAGAATATTAGAATAAAATGATAACATGCTCAAGAACAAATAATACCCAATATGCATTCTAACCTAGAAAAAATCCCATCAGTAGCTAGAAGAGGACGATAAAGAGGAGGGTGAGATAAAATAAAATAGCCTAGGAATGCTAGTAGTAAACCAACGAAAGAAAAAAGGAAAGAGACGATCAATAAAGAAAAATCATTTCCATTGAAACACTTATTGAGAGGTCTTTAGGAACCATCTCTAGAAGCTCTAAAAATGTTGGAGGTCTCGCTTTGCCATATGGTAGGAGCCAAAAAACAATAGTGAAATAATGAATATTGTCTCCTAAAATTGTAAATGTTTGGGTAGTTGTTACAAAGAGAAAGCAATGAGATATTTGATTAGACTTGAAAATCCCACTGCCACCTAGATTCATAGCTCGGGTAGTTCGGTAGCAAGTTTGTTATCCTCGCCACCCAGGTTTAACTCCCACAAAGTGGACATGTGGGTCTCTTGTGATAAGGCTAGTGGCCCTCGGGGTGTAGGGAAGTTGGTGATGGATTGTACTGCTAAGACACTTTGTTATGTGAAGTGACCGATTTGAAACCCTGGATTACGTTTTGTGTTTTGTATGGGGCATTGTGGAAATTGTTGATGTTTGGGCAACATCGGAAAGACATTCTAGTAGATTAATAATATGATTATTAATTATTACACAATATTATTAATTATAATATTATTAATGTAATAATATATTTATAATATAAAGTATAAATATATATAATAAAGTATAAAGTATATTTATATTATATGTATAATATAATATAAAGTATAAATATACGTATTACCCAAGGGACACATCTCTTCATGGATGGTCACCATGGTAACCATATGTTCTTTATATATAGAACACTCATCATTGTAATAACATATTCATTCATATACAATATCATCTCTTATGAAAAATCAACAGAAACACCTGGAGGTTATAGTGGTAGCAGTCAGATAACATGACCAAGT
>ML812495.1:189202-204676 GCA_009831015.1 Picea engelmannii
TATACTCAAAAACAAAAAACAAATTATTGGTTTTAAAATCATTTTAAAGGATTTTGTTATAATTGTTTGTTTTGGAAAATAAAATTTATTGGGCTTCCCACCAAATTTCCAAGCATATCATGCCATATAGCACCAAATATCGAGCTAAGTCATGGACAAACACCATTACACAAGGCGCCAAGGGAAGGGTCAAGGAAAAATAAATAGTTGCAAACTAGCCTAAACACCCCCTGAGGTTCAACGATATGATGCATACCCAAGTTTAGATACTCGTGAGATAAAACAACATTATGGGCCAAGCCCTAGCAAAACAAAGTATGTGCACAAGGAATATTTGCATATTCATAGGCTCAATACAAGCCCAAAAAACAAATTGAGGTTAAAATTTAAGGCAAAACAAGATCCATCTCTCACATAGAAGGTCAGTGTTCTAGATGATACCCCTCCACAACCTGCAAACAATAAAAGAACAAGGAAACCAACACAGAAAATAAGCCATGTTTTAACAAAAGCACAAATTAGGGTTTCATCTACTAAGTGGAGAAAAGTACAAGTTTAGAGGAGGGTTGCTAGAGCCATGACATCCCAGGAGGATGCACGAGATAATATTAACACTTTGGCAGAGGCATCACAAATTTTCATGTAATTTATGTTAGAGTTTGAAAGGTGCTATTGAAACCTTCCTGTAGCTTGTTGTTTTTTCATGTTTTAGACACTAAATTTGGGCACGTTCTCCGAGAAAATGGAGATGAATTTAAAAAAAACTGGAAATGTTTTGTCAGGAACAAAGTGATTTAGAAAAACCTCTCTCAATTTTGCAACAACTATCATGGTTTGAGATATTGGAATAGATCTTTGAGGCCTATTTTTCAGGATTTTGCCAAAATCAGTTTCTGTTTAGACACTAAATTTTGGCATGTTCTCCAACAAACTAGAGACAAATTTTAACAAATTGTAAAAACAAGTTGTTAGGAATCGAATGATTTAGAAAAACCTCTCTCAGTTTTGCAACAGATATCACGATTTGAGAGATTCAAATAGATCTTTGAGGCCTATTTTTCAATATTTTTCCAAAATCAGTTTCCTGTAAAAAAATCCTAGATAGCTCATGATTCTGGATTTTCAAGGATATGCCAGCTCATCAATTCGAATTGGGATTAGATCTCTAGATAAGGAGGTTTTCAGATCTATTATTTTTTTATCTTTAAAATATTGTATCTTTCTATATAAACCATGAAGAAAGAGGTGCAAGAGAGGAGGCTCGAGATAGCTTTAGGAGGCTTGAGAGAGCTTTAGGAGGCAAAGCCTGTATGAGTTAATGTAAGCCTGATGAAATTTTTATCATGTAATCATTTTCTTAACATTGAAGATTCCTTAAAATTGTTTTATCAGGTTTTGACTTCTTTTGTTTTCCATTCTTCATTTTCATCTTGCTCGAATGAGTTACAGACATTGAGAATCAATGGTTGTCCATAAATATAGATTCATGAGTAGTAGAGACTTTGTTGTGGTTGCGTATTATTTGTGTGCTTTGTTCAAGTATCCTTCCAATCCATTTCGTAGAGAGAATATATGTTTGGTGTTCGTTCTAAATTTTGTTACATTCTCCATTCTTATATCCATCATCATATAATCCTTTTATCTGATATGCAATTCAATTGTCTTCGATCAACAATCTATTTACTTGAATCCATTCCCAATGGTATATCATTGATCTGCATTCAACTTGCTACCCTCTCCCTTTATCATTTATTCTAATTTACCTACCTTCCTATCAAACCAACCATTGTAATAACTAAGATGTGCTAGGCTTGGCTCTATAGCAGTCTAGGGACAACTTCTAGCACTAACATCTTTTAGCGCCATTGTCGAGGAACGAAGGAACAAAGACATCTTTATTTGGGAGTACGACAAAAAATATATCCAGTCTTTGATAGTGAACAAGGTTTGGTGACTGACTGCAATATTTCACCTGGAAACTCCATTATCAGAAGAATCTGAAATTCAAAGCATTAATGGTGACTCCACTATAGGACAAGCTCAGTTGATAGAAGAATGAGAAGACACAAGAAAACCAGGTATCAAGTCATAAGTTTCTTTCAGGAACTTATATCATTTTTCATTTTCTCTTTCTTGTATTGTCCCTCACATGTGAAAATGATCATCCTATGCTTTATTTACTCTGATTACCATAAGACTTCATTTGTTTATTCTTCATTGGAAGAAGATTTGTCATCTTCTTGTGTTGTAGATCTTGATCCTATTCTTCCAGCTGAACCTAATGATAAAAATGATGTACAAATACCATTTTTTCCTGAACATGATCAATCATTTCAGCTTGTAGCTAGTAAATTTGATTTACCTCCTGCGATCCTTGTTGTATCTTGCAATCATCATGTTGAACCTTGTATTCAGCTCACTAAACTTCAGTCCAGAATAAGAAGGGAAATTTTTTAGACCTTTAAAGTTTCCATCTATCTTCCATGCTTACCCTTTCGATTTTTTCGAGTATCTTCCTATGTTCAATGGGGAATACCATGTTGCAGTTGAGAAGCACCTGGGAACTTTTGCAAATTTCGTTGATAATTTTCAAATTGTGCATGAGGATATTTTGTAAATATTTATTTGGAGATGTTGAATTATGGTTTAGAAATTTGGAAGCTTGTTACATTGGTTCGCGGAATAATTTTCATAATGCATTTTTGAGATGTTGGGGTGAGAACAAATCCTTTGATCAGTTCTCGATTGAGTTTTATGCTCTGAGAAGAGAGGATGATGAACCTCTTATCACATTCAACATGAGATTTCACAATTTTTATTATAGTATGTCTAATGACATTCAACCTTCTAAAATTGTTGCCATGGTGTATTATATATATGCTCAACACTCTGATTTAGTCCTATATCTCATAGAAAGGAGATCATCATCATCATTAGAACGATTATTTGTTGATGCTAGATAAATTGAGGAAAAATTGTGGGTTTGTGACAGACTTCAAGATCAAGTTTGTCATGAACATTTCCATCTAGAAGAGAAGGAGGATAATTGTGAACAAAAATCAGATTTGGTTCAAAATTCTACATCATTTCGGTTTTGTCTATTGACACTGATATAGATTATGCGTGTGTTCATAGTTTAAATTGACTTGATAGTTTTGCAGAGGATGAATGTATACATGATTATATACCTTCAATTTATCATAGTGAGAATATTTTAACCCCTGCTATGAAATTGGATCACGATTATTTTGTTGAGAAGATAATTGTTGCTCCAAAGTGTCTTGTTGTTGATATTGGGAACCATGGAACCTCTTTTTCTCATTATGACCTTCAGGACTATATGTTTTCAAGATTTTGACAACATTTTTCATTACAGAGTCAAAGAAATTTGGTTGTTCCTGATTGTCATGAAGTTTATATTGTTCAAGATTTTTTTGTTGAGGGAACAAGGAGGTCATTGTTTTGTTAGTAGCGCATAACTCATTCAATGGAAGACGTCTCTTTTGAATCAATAGGATGGTGATGTTGACGATCAAGGGAAATGGGTTCTCCTTTTTTCTAAACATTTGGAACAACAATTTCATGGATTTAATGGACCAGAATATGTTAAATATGAATCAACATCTCTCATAAAAAATGAAGCAAGATGAAGTGTTGCAGCAAATTGTTTTTGAAAGTGAAGGAGCACAATTGAAATAGTATATTGAAATAAAAATCATGCAAGAAAAATACAACCATGAGAACCAAGTTGAAAAATGTTGTGGAGATCATCAAATAAGGTATGGTTCTCAATGTTTTGAAGATCCTATGGTCACCTATATGAAGGATTTTATTAGTTCACAATTTTAGCCATTATTTCACTAGAAATTGAAGATGAAGTTGTTGTTGTTGTGGTTTTTCTACTTCAATTTTTTTTTTGCAATACATTCAAAATGTTCATCCTATCAAACAACTACTTGATTGGTTGAATTGGAAATTTTTCTATACATGAACAAAGAAGTGGTTTTAAGCTGATTAGAGTAGGACAATAAGATTTTTCATCCGAGCATTTTGTTTTCAGTTTGTTGGTGTGAAGTAGGTGGAATAACACTCCATAGCCCAATGGAGACACTGGTACGAAATAATTTTTCTTTCAAGTTGCCTGGAAGTTTGGTTTGCATATTGGATACAAGTTGCAATCGAGATGGAAAAAAAGAAAGCACAATGGTCTATGTGTTCTTAGCACCTTGCAGGGAAGTGTTATCCCTAGATGGAGCCAATGTTAGTACCTAAACCTACATTCATGACTGCGCTTTGCTACAAGAATGTTACCGTTCTTGTAGCACACAAAAATCATCATTTCTATAAGCGTTGATTTTTCTACCATGCTATCATTTTCATCATTTTCCCAAGTTTCTCATTATCTCAAACCTTCACCTTGATGAAATCTTGTGATCTGTCCAGTTTTCTAGTATATATTTTCTTTATTAATGCACCCCCCCCCAAAATAAAATAAAATAAAATAAAATACCAAATTATTCTATGTTATACTCAAAACCAAAAAATGAATTATTGGTTTTAAAATCATTTTAAAGGATTTTGTTCTAATTGTTAGTTTTTGCAAATAAAATTTATTGGGTTGCGCACCCAATTTCCAAGCATATCGGGCCATATAGCACCAAATATCAAGCTAAGTCATTGAGCAACACCATTACACAAGGAGCCAAGGGAAGGGCTAAGCAAAAAAAATAGTTGTATACCAACCTAAACCCCCCCGAGGTTCAAGGATATGATGTATACCCAAGTTTAGACAGTCGGGAGATCAAACAACATTTTAGGCCAAGCCCTAACAAAGTAGAGTATATGCACAAGGCATATTTGCAGGTTCATAGGCTCAAGACAAGGCCAATAAACATATTGAGGTTGAAATTTAAGGCAAAACAAGATCCATCTCTCACAGAGAAGGTCATTGTTCTATATGATACCCCTCCCCAACCTGAAAACAACAAAAGCACAAGGAAATCAACAGAAAAAATAAGCCATGTTTCAGCAAAATCACAAATTAGGGTTTCATCTACTAAGTAGAGAAAAGTGCATGTTCATAGGAGGGTTACTAGAGCCATGATAGACCAGGAGGATGCAGGAGACAAGATTAACACTTTGGCAGAGGCAACACAAAGTTTCATGTGATTTCTGTTAGAGTTTGAAAGGCATTATTGAAACCTTCATGTAGCTTGTTGTTTTTTCATGTTTTAGACACTAAGTTTGGGCACGTTCTACGAGAAACTGGAGATGAATTTTAAAAAATTGGAAAATATTTTTGTCAGGAACAGACTGATTTAGAAAAACCTCTCTTAGTTTTGCAATAGATATCAGGGTTTGAGAGATTTGAATAGATATTTGAGGCCTATTTTTCAGGATTTCACCAAAATCAGTTACACGTTTTAGAGATTAACATTGGGCACATTCTCCAAGAAACCAGAGATGAATTTAACAAACTGGAAAAAGGTTTGTTTTCAAGAATGAACTGATTTAGAAAAACCTCTCTCATTTTTGCAACAACTATCACGGTTTAAGAGATTCGAATAGTTCTTTGAGGCCTATTTTTCAGGATTTTGCCAAAATCAGTTTCCTGTAAAAATGCCTAGATAGCTCATGATTCTGGATTTTCAAGGATATGCCATATCATCATTTAGAATTGGGATTAGATCTCTCAAAATATAGATAAGGAGGTTTTCAAATCCATTATTTTTGGATCTTGATAATAATGTATCTTTCTATATAAACAATGAAGAAAGAGGTGCAGTGGAGGAGGCTTGAGAGAGCTTTAGGAGGAAAAGCATGTATGAGTTATTGTAAGACTGAAGAAATTTTATTATGTAATCATTTATAACATTGAATATTCCTTAGGATTGTTTTACTATATTGTGACTTCTTTTGTTTTCCATTTTGCATTTGCATCTTTCTCGAATGAGTTGTAAAAATTAAGAATCAATGGTTGTCCATGAATATAGATTCCTGAGAAGTAGAGAATTTGTTGTGATTGCCTATTTTTTGGTCAAAAGATAATAGAAATCAACAAAGACAGTCTTCAGTTTATAGATTGGCAGATGGAAGGAAGTTGCAACGATCATGAGGAACATAATTTGTATAAATCATCTTATCTTCATAAGGAATATCAAGAGGACTATCTTCCTTTTGAACCCTTTGTTTCAGATTTTGATATAAAGGTTTTTGATGAGGAAGAAGGCAGTGATATAGAAGATCAAGAACATATTACTTCTTCCCTCTCATAAATTGTCGACTGCAATAGGCCAACACATGATAATGAGAAATTCAAATCACAGGAAAACAATGAAAGGGAACATAAAATTTTAGATCATCAATTGATCATACATTTTTCTGCAACAAATACTAAGCAATCCACATTCAACACTGAGATCAGTGAAAGTAGCCAGTAGTACCAGTAGAAGCAACAACTTTTCAGTTCTCAGTTGGACCAACAACAAGGAGAGGTATTTCATTATGTCTTTCATGACCCTATTGCTGATTTTATGGAATCCATGAACAATATGAATGTTAAAATATTCTTGATAGATAAAAGATGGTCTTATCATCTGTTCAAAACACATTTTTATTTGTTATGGCTTCCATTATTTTTCGGGTCGAGATCTAGCATGATGTCAGTAAATCAGTTCCTTACATGGCTTCATTGGAAACATGAATTCACCTGATAAGAGGCAGTATGGTTGGTTAGTATAGGAGTAGGTAGAAGAATAAGCTCGTCATACGAGCAGCTAGATCTTTTTCAGTTGTTGAGTTCATGAATAAGTAGGTAGGCTACAGACAAGCTACAGGCATGCTACAGGTTTTCAGAGGAACAGTTGCACAGGCCAGATGAATGCATAACCCAATGGACTAAACACAATACAAATGGTGAATGATTGTTGAGTAGGTGGTAGAATTTTTAGGTTAAATGGACATGCACGGGTCTGCTTGTTCTTGGAACCTCACTGGGAGGATTCCAACCCTGAGTAGGAGCCAATTGTTATCTCCTAAACTAGCATAGTCAAAATGGTCAATTTTAGGTGATAGGGAGATCTCCAAAAAATTATTTCTAAATTTTTATAGGCTTGTTAAAGAGTCTATTGTTTGTAAATAAACTTGAAATAAACATCAGAATTGATTTTCTTAAGAAAAAGGGAGAGTTACAGGTTTCGGTGGTTTAGGAGAACCTATGAAGAGTTCATTAACCACAGAAAGCCTTGTCTTTCGGTGGTTAAAAGGGAAAAATAAATCCCAATTAACCACCGAAAACGTGTCAATGTGGAAAAATCAAAGCCCATGTTTTCGCACGAGCTAGAGGTCAACTGGCGCAATAATGAAATGATAACCGCTGAAAATCAAATGAATTAGTGATGTAAGGTGGTATTATTACTTCTGATCAAGGTTTGATGCTCTGTAGTACTTGCGAAACCCCCACTTGTTATTTCGAGTCATATTTTGGCATACACAGAAATCTATGAGTGATTGTTTCGCCTAACTGTTTGATGTTCACGTGGCATTCATAAATTCAAGTTCCAAGAAATCACCATGATCATTTCCCACTTGATTCATTATTTGAAATCCCTTTGTTTTAGCAATCAAGTCCGGGTCTTCAGTTATCTCTATTCTATTGAGCCCGAGTCGTTAGTTATGATTTATTAAGATTTGGTCTATCTCACAGAAGTCAAGTTATACCTATCCCTGTGCCTATCAATTCGTCATAGATTCATTGTTCCCTCCTGAAATTGTGTTTGTTGTCTACCGAGTTCTCAGGTTTGCTAATTTGCAGGAAAAGGCTCAATCAAGTTCGGGCAAATGCAGAAGGCGAGACCAGCTCTCAGGTCTGAATTGGATGAAACCTGGTACTTGGAGGCACACCCTGAAGTAGATGATCTTTTTAAGCAAGATGGATGTTTCACTTATTGTGAGAAACTAGAGGGTTTTCATCAACAACTCTCAGAATACTTTTCTTTGGCATATGATGGAAGCTTCTAGTCCTATACAAGGAGGAGCAGCATCACCAAAGAAGCCTTGAACAGTCATCAAATTAGCAAGGTATTTCATTTTTTACGATTTTGAAATTTTGGTGAAAGCTAAGCTTTTGGTGGTTTAGGCGAACAGGACGATTGTTCATTAACCACCGAAAGAAAAGATTTCGGTGGTTAAGACACCCAGAATTGATCAGTGTTAACCACCAAAACCTGCCACTGGCCAGAGAAAGGGTATTTTTTCCCAGATCGAAGTTGTACTCAGCCAAATCTCTTGAAAACTCTTTCTAAAGATAGATATTGAATTATAATATCAAATCTAAGATCCACTTTTGATGTAAAGGATTTATAAGAGGTATTCAAAGTCGATTTGGCACCTATTTTTGGGGCAATGAATTAGGGTTTTTTCCAAACTTGGCAAATTCGAATTTCATCCTCATCAAGAGTTATCAAACAACCTTTGAAGGCTTATCTGCACAACACATAGGGTCTACCTAATTTGAAGACCATGAAATGAGGAGTTGACCTCATTTTGAGGATCATTTCCTATCTTTTTGTAATCTTGTTTTGACTTTCTATCTTTAGCATATCTGATCCATTATTCTAGGATCTGAATATTTCATTGTAAAGATAGAAAGATAAAGATATGAGATGAACTAAGGGGTCAATATTGGATACATTTTTGCTACTGTACTAGACTCTTATCTTGATAATAGAATCACAATCATCTTTTGCTTTCAATGTCAGATTTGTTCATGTACTTCATTATTCTATACTTTACTTCAGTTTAGCTCAGCTTCTAAGAACTGTTATCTTCTTATTAAGCTCGTGAACTTGAATTAAAGGACTTCTTGCTATCTTGTATGACCCTGCACATTGTTGTATTTGGTTATCTAGACTAGTATTCTGCATACCATGTTCCAATTACTTTGTCTAATTATTGATTTCTAAAAGCATTGTCTTATTCAAATGCATGATAAGATCTCCTTTCCATTAGCCATTAAGTTATCCCATTGATCCAAGCATACCTAATTATTATATTCTTAAGTTACCAAGCATCTTTGGCCTACAACCCCAAAGAGTTTCTTGGAGTGATAACACCTACCACCTTTGTAACCTCCTCCATATTTTCCTCTATATTCTCTTGTATATCCTACATATTTTCATCCCTCAATCACTCTAGAATTTGTCTCCTCTACCTGGAAAGAGATCCTCTCAAACCACTCTGTGAGTGCTTATAGGGTGTGATATTTCTCTATGGTATGAGTGTTTTCCCCACAAAAATAATAGAGAACAATGGTTGGTATAAAAGTATACTTCTACAAGATTGGAAAAATATGTGGGGGGTGGTTGTATCTTTTGCAAAGTTTACAATATTCACGCGCCTCATCGATTGGGAACCTAGTTAGTGGTGGTGTCAGGTTAGATGCCATAAATATAAATTTTAGAGAAAGAAAATAATTCACTGTGTGCCCCTCCATCTTACACATAATGCACCAAAATTGTTCCCTTACTATCTTGGCATAGTTCATTTCCTCAATTTTCTCTATCAAAGTTGATAGTTGTGAATGGAATTGGGAAAGCTCAATCATTGCACTAGTTGAGGGAGAAACCACAACACTATCCCTCATCATGTATGGATTTTCATTCATAGATTCAATCTTGATCACCTGCACCAAGGTATCCCATTGAATCTCCCGCTGCTACTACATCAATGGCACTCTAGTCAAGGGTAGTAGTACCTAAATGAACCACTCTTTATATCATGTCTTATAGATCAGGTATGAGATTCTATTAATCAAGTCCCCAAAGTGTTTATCATACTTGCAAACACTCTTGCCAATCCACTATTTAATCTCCTTCAGCTCAACACAACTTTGTTGCTTCAATTTCGGTCTTTAGAACTTATCCATGAACCTTGATTTCACCTCATCCAAAGTTTTAGGGGTACCTAGAGGATAAATTTGGAAAAATCAATATAACGTTGTAGATCTCTTCCCCTCGAAGAGGTTTGGAACTCTACTAGTTTAGCATATGGGTTCATAATGTGTTTTTCCCTCCAAATTGATTTGCAAAGGAACCAATTATACTTTTCATCACTATCACAGTTTCCTAAAAACCCAAGAAGGTGCRTTGYCGAACTGTCGGCTACTCCATCTATGATGTCTATTAGATTAATCATTAAAAGAAAACATGTAAGGAATGGTTGACTAAMTATATTAGTCCCATCTCCTAAACTAGAAGAAACACTTATCATTGTACCTCCACTATACTAATATTTCCTCCTATACTTGGTTGTATGCCACTATTATTCTTCACTCCACTGTTAAAAGTTACTTTTAAACTAGAACTAGGAAAGAGATTAATGATTACCTTAGTTTTTTCAAAATGCGCATGGCGTGGTGACTGTTCCATGTTGGTTCCACTATCCTCTAGTTGTACCATGTCTATCGCTTTCCTATCTTCTACTTCAAATAACCAAAACACATTATTGAGTGCATATCTCTCTTGTAGTTGAATGACCATTCTCTTCTTTGTAGTAGGTGCAAGTTGGCCATGCCCCTATGACCAAAGAAGGCAATGTTGCATGACCCAATACACTAAAAGTGAAAATTTTCTAATAATACTATAGATACATAATATGCATATTCTAAAATTTCACAATCCTCTTATTATTTCATATCTTTCAATTTCAATACATATAAGACCATATACCACCTATCCATCCAATTTTGACTAATTTGGGGATGGATGCACCAGTCAATGGAGATTTGTTTCTTTTTCAATGGTAGTTCTTGTCCAGTTCTATGATGCCTAAAAATAGACAATAATTGTGGTTTTGAAATGCCCAGGTCTTTGAATTTGGTTTCTATCCAAACCAATGCTATAGTACTCATACATTTTTTCCCTATAATAAAAAATATAGGTGAATTTCCCTTGGGAACTTGCAATGGACTTCACAATGATGTCCAAAGAAGTGGCCAAGGAGACACTGCTAGGATCTCTAGTGTCCCTTAATTTTTCCTCGAGGGTTCTTAATATAACCAACCCCTCATCAATTTGAGTGTTTACATTGGGTGGTTGTGGTGGGTTGGGGTTTTGATCTTCTTGGTTTTCTTCTTTGTGGTTTTCATTGTCTATGGGTTCCATTTGATTATATATGTTGCAATTTAAAGGCCATGGCATCTAAACTAGGTTGGTTTTGTAATTAAAATACAAAATTACATTTTTTTTTTTTAATTTAGATTCTTGGAAGAAAAAAATTAAACTGAAAGTGACTAAATTGGGTTAAAACTAAGATAAATCAAACATACCTAGCCAAAGTGGCAATATATTTCCTCCCTAACTCCTCTCTAGCTCCTCTGTTCGCTCAACGAGAGTAGAAATGTGAGCGCAGTTTGTGCACAATGACCACAAATTGAGCTCGTGGCCTCTTTAAAAAGTCTATCGATAGCAACACGTGTGCATCCTTAAGAACATGCATGTGTTGCTAAGAACATGCACACATTATTACCACTAAACCTACGTGGCAATCCTCATGGAGGTTCAACCACCTCCAAACCTAAAGGTTTAGGAACACGTGTGTGTTCCTAAGAACGCACACGTGTTCTTGCGAGTTCATGTTCCTGCTGCATGGCTTGCCACTTTTTCGGCCACAAACTTCTTGCACTCACACATATGTATAAGTATCAAACACACACACACAACCTACATCAATGCGCTTGGTATTGTTATGCACGAATGTGGGTTAATGTATAGGACACACTGCAAATCCTTTTTGAGAAAAATCGATATTTTATTACAATTTTTTTTAACCTAAATCAGTGTGAGTGGAAATGTTATGCATCGATGTTGTTAAGTCTTAGTGGCACAATGAGAATGTTTAATCCTTTGAGTGAACTGAAAAATAATTTTAAGAAAAAATGGTTGATATTGTTTATTAAATATGTTGGCCTATCTTGGTGCAAGTGTTAATTAAGTGCATTGGTGTGATAGTTATGTAGGTGTGTTGGTGTGATTTTTATGGAGGTRCATCAATGTGATCATTACATAGATGTTCTGGTGTGCAAATATGGTATAATCCCACCATAAAATAAACATCCGCTAAAACCTCCAATAGCCCACCTTTGATAGAAACCTCTACTAAAAATGGAAAAGGGAGAAGTGGTTTTGTAAAAATCTCCACTAATTAGTGTTTTCCTTTGAGATGTTTTAAAACTTAGCCTTCACTTTCTTTGATACCCATTCTTTTTTTTTTTAAATAAAAAAGGGTAGTTCCTGCTATATTATAATATCTCAAAACTTTGACAAAATAAACAGAGTCATGGCTACAGTCACCAAAAATGCTGTCGGTAATCGGAAACCAGCATAAGTGGGAGGTAACTATCAGTTATACAGTAATACAACCATAATAAAAGAGACATCTGTCCCGCCCTGAGGAAACCAGGACAGATGCCAAGGGTCCAGATAAGCTTAAAGCAGTTACACAGTAAAACTAAAAACCTATAAAACATAAGAACCTATGCACCCGGTGACGTGTCGCGCCCTCCAGCTTGCCAGGTCCTCGCCGGAATGGCAAAAGTCTGAGTGCACAGGGGGCACTTTCGTTGAGTTGGAGCCCCGGAGAACGCATCGAGTAACAGATCCATACGCTGACCCATGAGGAGGGCCCTGTGTTCCAAGTCCGCCATGTGGCTACGGAGCTCAAACACCAAGGCCAGGTGTTATTCACTGAGGAGAGGACCATGCGTTCCGCCACCCAAGCCACTAGGAGGAGCAGTCTTCAGTTCCACAGCTTCACCAATGCCGACGACCTGCTTCGTCTGCACCCCGACCGTCTCTGCGTTCACCAACTTCTCAGCGCCTGTAGCATTCAGGTCATATTGCCATGGGATTTCCTCAATTACGCAGCCAGGAAGGTCATCTTCCATAGTCGTGATACGCTTGGTGCCCTGTCCACTGGGCGTCTCCATGGCGCTTTGAATCTCGTCGCGCAGCAAGTCCCCAATCGACAGGTCCTCCTCCACTACACATGATGGAAACAACACCGTGGTATCGGCCTCCTTCCCAGCCCTACTACATCCAATGCCCTTCTCGGTGATGGAGTCGAGCAACGTCCTCCCCTCAACCCGGGCCCTCTTCCTGAGAATGGACGACGCCAAGGCCAGAGCACGCTCAAGCTCCTCCTCCCGCCACCTCTGCTCTTTATGTGCTGCCCAAGCTGAACCCCGTCGAGGCTTTCCACGATGCCTGACCATTGTATTCAAGCCAATGCCAATCAAATGCAGAGCTGAATTGGAAAGAAACCAGGTCGAGAGCGGCTGCACCAGAAGCCTGTCTTCGTTGCTCGGGTTCAAAAGAAAGAAGGCAGGAGCCTTTCTAGACACACATAAAAGCCACCAGCCCTGGAGAATCTTCTCGGAGTGCAGTAAGAAGGCGAGAAATAACCATGGCCTAGCCGCACCAGGAGCCTTTCTTCGCTGCTCGGGCTCCAAAGAAATACCATAACCGAATTGTCAAAGCCTCCGTCCATCCATATTCGCAATGAAACCGTGTGCGCAGGGGGGGTTAAAGTCCGCGCGAGGGAGGCGTACCTCCATCACATATCCACTGCTATGGTCGTCCACCATTGTTAATGCGAATGTGTGGGTGGCGGCCATCAGCCATTAAACCAGGGCTGAGTGCACGTCCAGGTGTCAACTCCATTATGCCGCGTGTCACCCAATCCGGGGCCTTTGATACCCATTCTTATACATTTAAAAAAAAACCATTAGTTATATAAAATCATATATACTATATCTCCAAAAAAAATTACATTCATTATTTCTTGCATTCTTGAAACAAATTATATATTTCTTAGATTAATGAGTATGTTTATAAAAAAAAAATTATCCTTCTTTTAATGTTGCATTATTTAATGTTAATTGATTTTATGCTCTCAAGTATATTTGACTTTCCATAAATTTATATGATTACTCGACTTTCCATTAATTTATTTTATGATTGGATAGGAATTGACTTTCCATTAATTTGCATTATTTAATGTTAATTGATTTTATGCTCTCAAATATATTTGACTTTCCATAAATTTATTTTATGATTACTTGACTTTCCATTAATTTATTTTAGATTGGATAGGAATTGAATTTTTATTAATTTCATTTTATGATGTTTCAATTCATTTTCTTATAATGCTTCAATTCATTTTCTTTATTGTGCTTTGTTCATTGAATCATTTTAATCCTTTGGTACATATTGTGTTTTATTCATTGAATCCTTTTAATTTTTCGATAAATGTGTGGATTCATATTTAAGATTTTTGTAGTCATTACTTTTAATTTTTTGGGTTACAATTTCTTTGGTCAAAATCAAATATAAACCTATTTTTCTTTTTGCATTTTCTTACTTGTATTGATTAGGTGATTCTACTTAAGTCAAACTTCATCATTAATATTTTCCAAAACTATGAGTTTTGATGATGGCTATGATCATTCAAATTTAAAGAAATTGATATATTTTTTATTTTTAATATTTACTTAAATATTAAAGATAAAAAACCATTCAAAAATAAAATTAAACATTCTTTAAAGTCCATTACTATAAATATCCCAAAAATTATAAAATTGTGACACTATAAAAATATCACATTTATTTTCTATTTCATTATTCCTTAAGTTGTAAGTTGTAGTTGGAGATTTTTTTCTCCAATCATAAATTAGTTATAATATTTATAAAAAACCTTTGTCCTAAAATTATTTTAAGATTTTAAAATCTTGTATTATAATTTAGTGTGTTGATAAATTTTCAATAATATTTAAAATATAAAATGAATACTAGCAATTTAGTTATTATAAAGAGAGGTAAAAAAATCATTATACAAACAAAAGAAATTCAAATAAATCCTAAGTATATATATTTATTTAATTATATTTTTCATTTACTTTTAATGTTATTAAGTAAAATTTAATTAAGTAAAATTTAATGTCTTAATTTAATATTTATTTAATTAGATTTTTTTATTTTTTATTTTTATTTTTTTTAATTTTCTTCAACCAAACTTTAATATTTACCATGATGCTAACTGACACAAAATTGGCTTAACATATGTTTAATAGGAGAAAAAATGATTAGACTTGTTAATATTTTTATTTTAAATAGTTTTTATTTTTTCTTTAAATTTGCTTTAATGATTAGTGAAATATAATATATTTAAAATTAGATATTTTTTTTTAAAGAATGAATGTTGATATGATATTGTTAAAATAATATTTTTAAATTAATTATAAAATTAAAAATAGATTTAGATATTTTTTTTTTAAAGATGAATGTTGATATGATATTGTTAAAATAATATTTTTAAATTAATTATAAAATTAAAAATAGATTTTTTAAAAATGAGTATTGATAAAATATTAATAAAATAACATTTTTATATTAATTATAAAATAAATAATAATAATAA
>ML812496.1:18275-47983 GCA_009831015.1 Picea engelmannii
TAAGTTGCGTGTGGGGGGAAAATGATTTGGCATTTTATTTTTGTTTTGTTTTTATTTATTTTTTTATTATTTGTTTCTTTTTACGTGTTTTTCCTTTATGATTTGGCATTTTATTTTTGTTTTGTTTTATTTTTCTTTTTATTTCATTTTAATGTTTTATTACGCTTCAACTTTTTTGTTTTATTTATTACGTGTTTTAATTTGTTTCTTCAATTAATGTTTTTTATTATTGTTTTATTTCTATATGTGTTTTGTTTTATGTTTTAATATGTTTATTGTTTTATGTTTTAATATGTTTATTATATTTTGTTTTTTAATTTTTTATTTAGCTTTTGCTTTATTTATTATGTGTGTTTTAGTTTAGTTTTTATTTCTGTTATTTTTTTTTAATTAATTTAAGTTTGGTTTATTTAAATGTTTTATATTTTGTTTATTAATGTTTGATTTTTATTGAATGTTTATATTAATAAACTAAGATAACTATTAACAAACTAATTTAATAATTAATCATTAATTAATTAATAATTAATTATTCATAAGACTAATTTAGTCTAACTATACTAAACCAATTGATTTTTCTTTTAACCTAAGTTTGTTTATTCTGATGAGTGGTAGGTGAGGCGTACTCAATGGGTCAAAAATACAAGGGAGTGAGGGCACAACGGAGGATGAAGGATGCAGCAGGCTGATGGAGGATTGGACGAAATGGATGGAGGGGAAAAAAGGGGTCAATCGAGCCAGAAGTCTTCATCATGGGGGAAATGCCAAATCAACAGTCGAAGAATCGAGTTACCTATAATTATAGGGCCCCAACATAGGCTCCACCTGGGGATGGTAGCTCTTTTGGGAGGTGTCAAGAACCATTGAATTGTGAACATATAGGCCAATGCTTTATTCTTTGGGCTGATCCCAAAATCTTATTATGCAACCTGTACCTGTTTTGATCATGCAACTGAAACCAAATCAAAATGAACACTACTGAAAAAGAGATGCTCAGAATGCTGACCTTATACACATTCTCCTACCTACCCTATGCTACTGATAATTTTGTCATTCTAAATGATACAATAATGCCAATGCATCCAGTCAAGCAACTGCTCTAACAACTCTTCTCTTTCAATGTTTTCCAACAATATCAGAAATAGGACTTGCATAGGCATCATAAAATGCTTTCCATCTTGATCTTCATCACAAGGGTCTTGATAAACACAACACATAACATAAATACTGGGAATGCATTGTGGCTCTGTGATGAACAATTTCTCCATATAAATAGCCACTGGATCAAGATAAACTTGACCTACTACTAGATATTCAAATTTAACCAACTCAACTTCATGATTTGATGTTGTAGTTATGTTATTTTCATTCTCATGCACTTGCATACATGACTGCAACTTTTCTGATGGTTTCTAAAATGATACTTCTATTGAACACGTCCATGTAGTTGACTGCCTGATCATGTCAATATCATAACATCTTTTCAGCTCATGAATGGCGAATTAAGAATGATTTTGACTGCATGGGTCATCCAACCGATTAGCTATTGGATCCTGAAAAAACTGGGAAGACTGCTGCATTGATTCAAATGAAATTTCCTGAATTTTTATGTATGTTTCCTTCAACACTTGTTCAAGAGTCGCCTTCAAAATTTGAAATGAATTATAATCTAATGGGACAGAATTACATTCCACTATTTCAAATCTTGTTTTGAGCTCTGGACTTCCATCTGGACTTTGAAAATCAAGGGAAAATAGTGATTGTGATTTTGGGTCTAAAATAAATCCCAATGACATCCTCTACTGACTCATCATAAAAAAAATTGTCTTCACTATTCAAAACTTGCCTAGAGTTTCTTTTCAGAAATTGAAAAGATGAGAAACATAAGGGCAAAGATTTTTTCCTTACTCTGAAATTTTATGCATTTTCCTCATCGCTCTCATGATTGTTGGGCAAAGGTTAATTGTCATATCTGAGTTGTAATTGATCTTCTTAATGCCAATGACATGTTGTTGGTTGCTTTGAATAGTCAACATCTATTTCAGCCTCATGATCGTCATCATACTGATCACACTTGGGTAGATTATGCCAGTAAGAAAAGTCATCAAACATGCACATCATATCAACTGATGGCTCTTCAAAAAGATGAGTTGGAACTTCATCTTCAACTGTATTGTGAATTGAATACATGAAAGAATCATTATCCAAACCATGGTACCAAGGGTGAGCTGCAAAATGTTTGGGAACTGTGACCTTTTCTTTCTCTGAAATCAATGGAAGATGATGTCTTTGGACAACAAGCTCATCTTTCCTATTGATCCTCTACATCATCTCTTCCATGGCACTGGCCAAAATGTCCAGTTTAGCTTCTGATGACTTCAACTGCTCCTTTTCTTTGTTTTTTACCTTTGACCTTTTGATCAACAAGTTGGACTCCACATCAACTGCAATGTTCTGCATTTCTTCAAGTGTTGCAGTGTTCCTTTCTCTTAATTGGAATGTCATCTCAGGATCGAAGGCATCTGGGAAATGCAAGTGGGATGATCTTGGGGGTGGACTTATATCAACATGAATTGCATGATATACCTTATTGAACCTTGCTGAAAAATGTTGTACTGTTTCCCCTGGCTGTCTTTTCAAATGGTCATACTCTTCCAGGATGAGAAATACATTTCTCATGATCACCCATTGATCTAGGAAAACTTGCACAAACTGATGGAAATTGTTAATGCTTGCAGCTGGGAGATTTTTAAACTAGTTCTTGACTTTAACTCCCAATGATAGGGAAAACATTTTGACACAGACATCATCATCTTCTACCTCAAGAAGGTCAAGAAAATCCTCAATACTTTGGATATGCTTTTCAGCAGTAATATTAGCATTCTCTCCATCAAACCTGGGTAGATTATTGGTGTAATTTGCAGGGAAGTCATGGAGGATAGGAGGAAAATCTAGGGGCTTGTATCTGTCTAGGATTTTTGTAGTACAGGAGGTAAAGAAAGAGGCTTACAACCATCCATAGCTTTAGCAAGAGTAGGAGATAAAGAAGGAGGCTTATGCTTCACTAGGACTTCTACAGGTGCATATGGGATGTGCATAGGTGTATGAGTATGTACATAATATACAATTGGGGATCTGATCTCTTGAGGCTCATCAATTTGCATATGATCAATATAAACTTCATCAATATAATTTTGATCAGGCTTAGAATAAGATAGAACATAATTACGTATAAAACCAAAGATGTCTTAAATGCAATTTGAGCTTGAGTACCTAGTTTTTCTAGGTTGCTTGGCAATGCTTTAGGTTCTTCCTCCAGTGGAGTCTTTGAGTTGGCATTGTCTGGAGACAATTTGGATTTTCCAGGTGAATGATCTCAGCCTTCTTGTGTCTGGTCACTTTCCACCATCAGTGATCAGATATGGAACTTTGAAGTGTACTAATGGAGAAAGTTCCCCAGTGGAGTCGGCATTTTGTTAGCACTCTATAATTTGCCCAAGGTTGTGGAGGCAGTCACAGAGGCAACATCAAAACCACTTCGAGTCAGGAATCTAGCCCTCCGATACTCAGAGAGGGATCTCTCTGTCAAATTTAGATTTGTTTGAAATAGGATATTAGGCTAGTTATGCAGAACAAGGTTTGTTTTTTATTTGAGGTGTTTGGCTGAATGATTGCTTTAGAATCACATTGGGATATGGGGTCTGTGTCAAAACTTAAGGTCAGATAAACATATTTTAAAGGGCTTCTTCACAGGGAGAGATAGCCAAGATACTAGATCGATTAAGATAAAATGCGATGCAAATATAGAACAGGTGAGAGGTTCATTTAAGTAAAGAAGCATTCAAGAATTTCTTTAACTCAAAATCAGAAGAATAACATGCTGACTGATAAAAGGCCAGATACAGAGTACCCAAGGTAAATTATGTTCTTTAAATTCCTTTTAACAGTTGGAATTATAAAACAAGGTGATAACAGAGTAAGAAAACATTAACATAGCAAGAAAAACATCACCAATGTCCAGACACGAGAATCCTGTGCAACAATTCCTTTGTATTGCTAGTGGATCTAAAAAATTACAAAGATCAGACTTTCTGGGTTCAGTGATCAACCCCCCTTACACATTTGAATCACTACAATTTATAAAAAATACTCTCCCTAGGCTCAGAAGATCAGATTCAACCACCTTTGCCAAGAATAGCATAAAATCCCCAAAAATCCAGAACTACAAATTTGGTCGAATTTGCTGAAAATAGGGGTACGCTCAGTCATTGATTTCTCCCAATCAGTGAAACCTGTGAAAAAACCGAAGGAGTTTATTGTATATTATATTTTCTAGAAAAACAATCTCCTTCAGTGTCTCAAATTTCGATTCCACCTCATCGAACCAGCTCCCATAAAATCGAGACTGTAACAAGAAAAACCAGAAATCCAAAAAATGAGGCTGAAATATAGCCTCGATTATCCCAAATTGTGGCACCTTTGAAAAACATGGGAGATGTTTTTCTTTTTCATCCCGTTATGAACAAAAACCTCTTTCGGGTTTTTAAATTTCATCTTCTTTTGCCCAAACTCTACTTCGCAAGATGAGGTGTCAAAACTGGAAAAACAACGGTTTTGTGAAATTGGGGGAGGGCGGTTTTGGAGAGGTAAGTGGTATTCCGGACCCCCCCTAAGGTGGCAAGTGGTATTGGGAGGGGGGGTCCGAAATCACTTGGAGGTGACAAGTGTCCCTTCCAATACCACTAACCACCGGTNGATGGGGGGGTCTGGAATTTTTAGGTCCGTAAATTAATGTTTTGGGATGTGTGAAGGTTAAGTTGCGGGTGGGGGGGAAATGATTTGACATTTTATTTTTGTTTTGTTTTTATTTATTTATTTATTATTTGTTTATTTTTACGTGTTTTTCCTTTTCCTTTTTGTTTTATTTTTATTTTTATTTCGTTTTAATGTTTTATTATGTTTCGACTTTTTTGTTTTATTTATTACGTGTTTTAATTTGTTTTCCAATTAATGTTTTTTATTATTGTTTTATTTTTATATGTTTCTTGTTTTATGTTTTAATGTGTTTATTTTTTTATGTTTATTTTTTTATGTTTTAATATGTTTATTATATTTTGTTTTTTAATTTTTGTGTTTAGCTTTTGTTTTATTTGTTATGTGTGTTTTAGTTTAGTTTTTATTTGTGTTTTTTTTTTTTTAATTAATTTAAGTTTGGTTTATTTAAATGTTTTGTATTTTGTTTATTAATGTTTGATTTTTATTGAATGTTTATATTAATAAACCAACCTAACTATTAACAAACTAATTTAATAATTAATCATTAATTAATTAATAATTAATTATTCATAAGACTAATTTAGTCTAACTATACTAAACCAATTGATTTTTCTTTTAACCTAAGTTTGTTTATTCGGATGAATGGCGGGCGAGGCATACTCAATGGGTCGAAAAGACAAGGGAGTGAGGGCGCAACGGATGATGAAGGATGCAACAGGCTAATGGAGGATCGAGTGAAATGGATGGAGGGGAAAAAAGGGGTCAACTAAGCCAGAAGTCTTCATCACGGGGGAAATGCCAAATCAACAGTCGAAGAATCGAGTTAGCTATAATTATAGGACCCCAACACCTGGGAATCTCTTTTGCACACAAATATCTTGTAGACCACTTGTATAGCCTGCTAACGTCACCTATCAGGTTGTACTGATCTGTACCTTTCCAAAAACGAAGATACACAATTCACCAATTGACAACCCATGGATATATGTTGTTTTCTCCACTACAAATCACATATACCTTATATAGTATTTGTCCTTCTACAACCCACATATATACATGCTTTGTCCTCCTGCAAACTGCATATGGTATGAAACATTCACTCCACACGTGGGACCGGTAAAAAAAAATTGATTCACCACCTTGCATAATTCCCCTTTACTGAGATCCCCAATCCTCCTAGCAAAAGTTAGACTCAATTATGCTAGCTTCATCATGTCTCCACACACTCTACATGATATAAAATGTCACAATGACTTCTCTTCTTTATACACAATCCTTAGGGGTCACCATAGAATCCTCTCCACAAGTCAACATCAAATTAGGCTTTCCTTATGGGTGTGAAGCCCCAACACAAGTACAAAAATACCATCACCAAACCCATGAAGACCCTACTCAAATATAATGTGATTTTCACCAAACCAAAAGTGTCATGTGGTTCTCATGAAAATTCCCACATGCCCAACACCTAGGGTCATGTGTGAATACTTTCCTGAAGCTAAAAAAATCAATACTCCCTCTTAGTGTTATAACCCTAATTTGCACCACACATGTACACCTGGCATCATGCCATCTTACTTACTTTTTTTTCCAAGACAATACAAAACAACTCTTCTTAAAAACACAATTTTTGAAGATGTACGCGCCCTGCACCACAACTTCTTGTGTATGTACACTAGCTTCACCTCTACTTCCTATCTACATATGCTAGCTGCGCCATTACATCTCGTGTATACCCACAAAATTTGCAAAAAATAAAAAGTTCCAAGGGATTCGTTGAGATTACAGGCTATTGGGTAGTTTCCCAACCAATTGACCTCTTATAGCCCGTCACCCAACCAAATAACCATCTTTTTGTCATATAAAAAGAGGTGTTGGGGTATCATTCCAAGGAGAAACATAGCTACAGTGAAACTCTGCCCATTTCATTTCCCCCCCTTGCCCCAAGAATTTGCAGCCACATTATGAGTTTTGAGCCAGAATTCCCTATTCTTTCCCTTTTTCCTCATCCATAAGCCTATGCCCATTCTCTAGAGAGAAGTGTGAGATAAGAAGGATACATGGAAGTAGTTGGATCTTGGTGAAGAGGATCCCATGACTGGTTTCGAGGAGCAGTCGTTGATCTCATTTTATAAGTAACTCTATAAGATTAATATAAAGAAGTACTTTTTCCGTCCTGCCATATGATGTGTTCAATCTTCATGTTTGATTTACATTTTGTTATGACAGCTAACATACTAGTTCATATATAGAATGCATGTTTGTAGTTTCTTGTTTGTCTTTTTGGGAATGTAGGTCAAACTTGGGAGGATATTTGTAGTCGAGAAGCGACCGAACGCATTGGGATCGACACTGGACGTGGAGTTTAAGGTAAGACTACCAGATCCCTATAATTTGTACTTTATGCATGAATGTGGGTTGTTGTCGAGATATCTGTTAAAAATAAGAGACTTTAGATGGTTAGCTCTGCCTGCACTTTAGAACCCTAGGGTAGTCCATAGGGGGGTTTTCCCACTATATCACTTAGACAGGAAGGTATTCTCACCACACTTCACAAGTGGGAATGCCTCCCAATACTACCAAAGCATCAATAATCAATGGTAGCAATTGGTAGTAAAAAAGAAGCCTCCTGTTTATCATTATACTTGGTGTTTATTTACAAGAGATTTAGAAGAACAATATGGAAAAGTGTGGGAACAAGACTACTTCAGTCAATTGAAAAGAATAAAAAACTTAGGAGATAATGAAGATTATAATTCATAATTTCAGGTCCTGGTCACAAGGCTGGATGAAATAAGTGAGAATTTTTTTTTGGAAGCATACATGGGTGGATTAAAACAATACATTAAACATGATATTTCTTAAGACATCCTAGAGATATTATGGAAGATATGAAAAATTATCATCATATTCAAGACAAAAATAAGGCTACACACAAGTCTACCATTGGACCGTACATAAGAAGGAGAGATGATTTTGGGGTTCATAAGTCAAGCACACCTCAACCAAAAAGGTAACTGACACCTCAACAAATGGATAAAATAAGAGAAAAGGGATTATCATTCAATTGTGACAACATGTTAGTAATTGGCATAAATGCGGTGAGAGGAAATTATTCTCCATAGATCACGAAGAGGACGAAGATCAAGAATTGGAACAACCACAAGATCTGGATATAGAAGAAACTAATCCAACAATATCTTGTCATGCATTAGTTGGCATCAATTCTCCACAAACCCTCAATATACAAGGATACATCAAGAAGAAAAAGGTAGCAATATTGATTGATTCTCATAGTACCCATAGTTTCATCAATTACAAATTAGAAAATGATGTCAAATTATTTGTATATCCCACACTAGAGTTTCAAGTAATGATTGCATATGGATATTCCATAAACTATTTAGGGAAATGCCATATTATGAAGTTGAACATGGGGGAATATTTTCTAGATAGCCCCGTGATTTTCATCCAAATGGGGGGTGTTGATGTTGTACTAGGGGACCAATGGTTACAATTATTGGGAACAATGGCCCTTAATTTTGAAGAACTTTTCATGAGATTTTCCTCACATGAAAAGGAAATTTTTCTTATACAATCCAAGGGAAAACCTCTAAAGTGATAATCTCTAATAACATGAAACAATTACTCAAAACAGGACACAATGGTGTAGTTGCAGAATTGTGCTCACTTGATGTTCAAACATCTATATCCGCTACTCCATTAGACCTCCAACTAGTTATCAACAATCATTCAAAGGTATTTGGTGAAATGTGTAAGGTTCTTCCACGTGCTCAATATCATGACCATGTTATTCATTTGCAACCAGGAAGTGTACGACTTAAAATTAGGCGTTACAAGTACCCATATGCACATAAGAGTGAGATTGAGCGCATGATTCAGGCTCTCTACTAATCGACTGGAAATCCCAACCTGCCACACCACCATGCTGCAATAGCCCACAACTCCTTGTCTATATGGTGTTCTCCATGTCTCAACCAGAGACCATATGTTTCCACATGAAACCGTCACGGTAGTTATCTCTCAGAGCTATCACCTGTTAGTTTCCCAGAACAAAAACAACAACAAGAAAAACACTCCTCCAGTGTTGTAGCCAAAAATTTGTCTCAAAGAGGGCACCCTTCTCTTCAAATACCAAGATATGATACCATGTCAATTTTCACATGCAATTGTATGTGACTAACTTCATATATGAAAATTAATTCCTAGTGATTTGAGAATAAAAACCTTAGTTGTTATCACTGAACAATGTTACACTGAAATTATTGACTGAAAACGTATGCAACAAAAACACAAAGATCATAGATGAATCATCAATACAGATGAGACACAATTTTAGTTCTGTAATCTTGTTATCATCAGAAATCCTGAGGGAAAAAATGGCCATCCCAACCAGTACAATATCATCAAAATACGAGGACAACCTTGTCCTCCAAAATCATTGAAATGGAGAACAACCTTGTTCTTTGATAACCATACAAATCAGAAAACCAAAACTCAACAATATCCTTGGGAATATCCTTTGCACACAAATATGCTATATACCACCTGTATGGCCTACTCATGTCACATTTCATCATGTATGGATATGTACCTTCCTAGAAACACAACTACATGATTCACCACTGGAAACCCACAGACATGTGTTGTTTTCTCCACTCCAAATCACATATACCCTATATGTGATTCATCCTTCTGCAACTCAGATATATACTTGCTTCATCCTCCTACAAACTGCATATGGTATGGAAAATTCTCTCCACACATCTGACCTTCTTCGCTCCTCTCTCTTGGGCCATATTCACCACCTTGTAGACATCCCCTTTGTTGAGATCACCAATCCTCCTAGCACAAGTGCAGACTCACTTATGCTAGCTTTATCATGTCTCCACACTCTCTACATGATATAAAATTTCACAATGACTTCTCTTCTTTATATACAATCCTTGGGGGTCACCATAGAAGACCCTCCATAAGTCAACATCAAATTAGGATTTCCTTATGAGTGTGAAGCCCCAACACAAGCCCACAAATCCCATCACAAAACCCATGAAGCCCCTACTCAAATCTAAAGGGGTTTTCACCAAACCGAAAGTTTCATGTGGTTCCCATGATAATTCCCACATGCCCAACACCTAGGTTCATGTGATAATACCTACTGGAAGATACAATTAATAAACACTCCCTCTTAGTCAGGAAGGTATTATCACCACACTTCACAAGTGGGAATGCCTCCCGATGTTACTAAACCATCAACAATCAATGGTATCAATGGGTAGTAAAAAGTAAGACTCATGTTTATGATTATACTTAGGATTTATTTACAAGAGACTTAGAAGAACAATATGGGAAAGTGTGGGAATATGACTACTTCATTCAATTCACAAGAATCAATATCTTAGGTGATATTGAAGATTATAATTCAGAATTTCAGGTCTTGGCAACAAGGGTCGATGACATGGGTGAAAAAAATTTGTTGGAAGCATACATGGGTGGATTAAAACAATACATTAAACATGATATTTCTTAAGACATCCTACAAATATTGTGGAATCTATGCAAATTGCTCGTCATATTTAAGCCAAAACTAAGGCTACACACAAGTCTACCATTGGAAAATACACATGAAGCATAGTTGATTTTGGGGTTCATAAGTTAAGTGCACCTCAACTAAAAAGGTTGACACCTCAATAAATGGATGAAATAAGAGAAAAGGGACTATGTTTCAATTGTGACAACAAGTATAGTAAGTGGCATAAATGCAGTGAGAAGAAATTATTCTACATAGAATGTGAAGAGGAAGAATATTAAGAATTGGAACAACCACAATATTTGTATATAGAATAAAATACTCCAAAAATATCTTGGCATGCATTGGATGGAATCAATACTCCACAAACCCTCAATACACAAGGATACATCAAGAAGAAAAAGTTAACAACATTGATTGATTCTCATAATACCAATAATTTCATCAAGTACAAATTTAAAAAATATCTAAATTTCTTTGTATATCCCACACCAGAGTTTCAAGTAGTGATTCCATATGGAGATACCATAACTATTTAGGGAAATGCCATAACCATTAATATCAATATGGGGGAGTATTTTCTAGATAGCTCCATGATTGGGATCCAAATGGGTGCTAATGTTGTACTAGGGGACCAATGGTTACAATTATTGGGAATAGTGGCCCTTAATTTTCAATAAATTTTCATGAGATTTTCCTCGAATGGAAAGGAAATTGACCTTATAGGTATCCAAGGGAAACCTTCTAATGTGATAATCTCTAATATCATGAAAACAATACTCAAAACAGGACACAAAAGTGTAGTTGCACAATTGTGCTCACTTAATATTCAAACATATATATCCTCTGCTCGATTAGACCTCAAAGTAGTTATCAAAAATAATTCAAAGGTATTTGGTGAAATGCGTAAGGGTATTCCACTTGCTCGAGATCATAACCATGCTTTTAATTTGCAACCATGAAGTGTACCACCTAACATTATCCCTTACAAGTATCCATATGCACATAAGAGTGATATTGAGTGGATGATCCAAGATATGTTATAGTTCTATATCATTCAACCTAACCAAAGTTCTTTATCTTCATGAGTGGTAATGGTTAAAAGAAAGGATGGTTCATGGTGTATGTGTCCATGTTATAAACATATCAACAAAATGACTATCAAATATAACTTTCTTATTCTTTTTATTGATGAATTATTAGATGAATTCCATGAAGAAAAATTCTTTACTAAGTTGGATATTCATTTAGGATATCATCAAATCAGAATGAGGCAAGAAGACATTCATAAAATAAATTTTAGAACACATGAAGGTCATTATGAGTTTTTGATTATGCCATTTGGACTTATTAATGCAACTTCAACATTTCAAATCTTGATGAATTCTATTTTCAATCCCTTCCTTAGAAAATTTGTGTTAGTATTTTTTTGATGACATACTAATATACAATAAATATTGGGAAGAACATGTACAACATGTTGAAAAAGTATTACAACTATTGGAATAGCAACAATTCTATGCAAAGCATTCGAAGTGTGCCTTTGGGGTTTAAGAAGTTGAATATTTGTGCCATATTGTATCTGATGAAGGTGTAAAAAGGGACCCTAACAAAATTAAAGCTATGAAGGAATGACCAATTCCCAAAAACTTGAAGAAAATTAGAGGATTATTAGGGTTAATAAGCTATTATCACATTTTTGTCAAGAATTGTGGTCAAATAGTAGCACCTCTAACAACATTATTAAAGAAGGAAGCATTTTATTGGACCGAAGAAGCAACCGAATATTTTGAAAAATTAAGGAGGCTATATGTACTACTCCTATCTTGGCAACACCAGACTTTACAAAAATATTTATTCTAGAGTGTGATGCCTCAGGCCATGGAATTGGTGTAGTTTTAATGCAAGAAGGAAGGCCCCTTTCCTTTGAAATAAGCCAACTTAAAGGAGAAAGTTTAGTCAAACAAATTTATGAATTTGTTTTTTTCCATACTACATATTGTTCAGAAATGGCACCCTTACCTAATAGGAAGAAAATTCAAAGTAAAAAACAGATCATGATAGTTTGAAGTACTTCTTGGAGAAATGGTTCCCTTTAGAAGAGAAAAAGAATGGGTTACAAAGATGCTAGGTTGTGACTTTGAAATTGTCTGCAAAATAGGAAAACACAATGTTGTGATAGATGCCCTTTTAAGGAAAAAAGAAGAATCCAAAGGTTCACTATGTGTTATCTATTCCACAATCTGATTGGGTGGAAGAAAAAAGGATAGAATGCAAGTAATATCAAGAGGTATGCAATATCATTCAATAATTACATGAGCAACCCAATTCATTAGACAATGTTTTGTGGAAGAATGATTTGATATGGTATCATGATCACCTATAATTATGTAAGAATTCTCAACTCAAACAAAAGATCCTTCCAGAATTGTACACTTCTCCTATAGGAGGATATTCAAGATTCTTGAAAACATACGATGGGATCAAGAAGGATTTTTTCTCGGAATGTCTTAAAACTGATATTCAAAATTTTGTGTTTGGATGTTTAGTATGCCAATAGAATAAGGGAGAAACAATCAAAATGCCAGGTATTTTACAACCATTAGTGGGTCACTAGGAAGGGAAACCACCTTCCTTGTCCAACTAGTAGAAGATAACTAGAATTTAGTTAAGTAACTACTATTGTAATCCTCTCTCGCCAGTCCAGTGAGAAAGGAATTTGCTAAATAATTGATGGGTGTTCTATATGCACTAAAAACACGCTAAAAACCCTCAATTAAATTGTGGGTAAGTAAACTTAGAGTTGTAGCACTATATGTGCCAAGGTAGAAAGGCTAGAGGTAGTATAGTCTAACTAAGGATATGGGCTATCTAAGGGATAATCTATTCAAGCAAAGACTACTAATGATCAAACCCTACTAAGAAACTTAAACTATTTAACCTAATTAAATTTTGAACAAAGAATTGATGGATAGTCCTAGGAAAGAAAATGAAAATCCTATTTAAAGAAAACTAACTTAACCATGACAATAAGCAAAAGAAAACTATCTATTTAATAAGCAATAACAACAACAAACTACTTTAATTAACCTACTCAAATCCAATAAGCAACTATCCTATTAAAGAAAGTAAACAAGCAAGCAACTACCCTATTAAAGCAAGTAAACATGCAAGTAAATAACTAGCTAACCTATGATAACTTCTACAAAAAGTAAACTAATCAAAATTACTCAATAAACAACTAATCAAACTAATAAGAAAGTGAACTCTATTCTTAAATCAAACTTCACAATAACTTCTAATTTACAAAAGGAAATCTTAATCTACTAAATTGAAAGCATTATGAAAATAAAAGACATTAACAACTACTGTTTAATCTATGGTAAGCAATCTATTCTTTAATCTACCAAATCAACAAAACTATCTTCTAATCTACAAAAGCAAGGAAGCTATAAGCAAAAAAACTCAAATATAGTGTTGATGGTTATGTCTCCGGTGTCTTATAATATCACAATGGCACTTAACAATGAACGATAATTCTAGAGGGATAAAGTCGATATTGACTTCGATAGAAAAGTGAAAAGTGTGAATTAGACAATCCAGTGAGAACTTAGCCATTATAGAAGCAACATCAACTATCTTCCATATCCATGTGATTATTCAATCATGCATTAATCATCAACACTATTCTAGTAAATTCAATTGCATTCTATACTAATTATGCAAATTCATACTACTTAGATTCATAACTGGAAACTAAAATCAATAATCAACTTTGAATTAAAATGGAAACCTAGATCTAAAAATGAAATTGCATAAGGTAAACCAAACTAGTCCTATTTTAATAATTCAAAATGCAAAAGAGGAAATACTCATAAAACAAAAATTAAATACTATTTCATCATATGACAAGAAATTAAATGAGAAAACTAAATGAGAATTTGGATAAGAAAAACTAAGTAGCAACTAATTAAACAAACTAAAATTGAAAGATAAAAACTAATAACTATCCATCCACCGAAGCTTTTTCAAAGAAATCATGAACTAAATACCTTGTTCTAACTCTATTTTTAAACTCTGCTTCAGCATAAAGAAAATCTAATCTATCATCTAATTATACACAAGGTTAGTATCTAAGATTGCAAGCTAGTTCCTACTAATTAAAAAGTCATTGCATATTAACACGATCCTTCATAATAACCTGCAAAAGAAAATAAAACAATTAAGTTATAAACAACAATTTATACAGTAAAGAAGCATAATGAAAACTCATGTACATGAAATGAATAAAATGATAACTACACTATTCAATTCACAAGAAAACTAATTGGATATTCACCCAGAGTGTTGGTGGCCCCCCAAAAAAGTTGTGGCTACTCTTCAAAGGTGAACTACGAGCTCAAAAACATGAATTCAACATTAAAACCAAAAATGCAGTCTTTACACAGTTTTAGCAAAAAGTATGTGAAAAATAGAAAAACAGAGCTGAAATATATTTTTTTCTCTAACTTCCCAACTGTCTGACCATTGAGGTGGTATTTATAAATTTACAAGATGAGAGGTTGACCACTAGAAGGGTCAACCTTCTCTAAAAACAACAAATCACATTTAATGTGCCCTAACTGCCGATGGATTCTAGAAATAAGGAGAGCCAATAATCACCCAGCATAACAACCCAAATCGAGTTGTCAGAAGCTCAGTAGCTGGAGGCCATGAGCACAAGAAAAACTCATGTCTCTAATTCACTCATTGCTGGCCGTTGATATGATAACCGCCAAATCTCCCATGGTTTTTGTGCAGGACGGAGTGCCAGATGGAGTACCGGACTAAGTGTCGGATGCAGTACCAGACAAAGTGCCAGATGAAAAAACAAGCTGTGATTTTTCCCTGTGACACACAAAATGCGAATTAGTTTCCTAGAATCATAAAAACATGTTGAATTATACTCAAAATCATCATAAAACATGAATCATGCATACCTGGTATGAATCATAGTGATTTGACACAAAAGCTCTTCAAAAAAGCTTCAAAACAGGAAAACACATATACATATTCGGCCAAAAAGGATCTAATTAACATCATTAAATCAATCATATTAGGGGCCCAACATTACCCCCACAACTAATATTTTGTAGGTCCCACTGCAAACAAAATAAATTGCCCCTTATGGCTAAGCTCGTTGAGGAGGATCAATTTTAGAAGATTCTCCTTCTTGTCGTGAATATTTTGACTTATGCTTCTTGTGTTGCTTCAATTGTGCTCTAAGGTTGCGATTGGATTTGATCATTTTGTCAACCAACCTTTGAAGGGAATTCACCTTTGCTTGGAGGAATGCATTATCATGGTGAAGATGTGTGTCCATAGTCTTCCTCTCTTCCAATTGTTGGAGCAGCTAAAAATTTTCTTGTGTAACTTCTCAATGGCTGGAATAGGATCAGATATCTTGCAGGAGGGCTTATATCCCTTGAAATATGTAGAATATCTATCGGTCTTAGGATATGGGGTATGCATCTGTGAGGTAGGAGTAATAGGGGGTTGATGAGGAGAAGTGGGTTCTAATTTTGTCTTTCTTTGAGGCTCCAATTTGTCTGCAAATGCTTCCCTAAGTCTTTTGTGAGGACTCTCAAGGTCGGAGGATACTTGGATATGGTCCGAAGTAGTTAGGGGTTTTACATATGGTTTTCATCTTGTGCTCTGGGTACTCTTTCGAAAGGGTCCTCTATCAAATCAATTAGATCCTCTCTTATTTGTGAGAAATGTAGGAAAGTCTTGTTGAATAACTTCTTGTAGCTTTTTGGGTGTAAGATCAAGAGATATTGAATGAATTTGGAGATTAGAAATAGGCTTCTTGGTCTTTTTACCAAATGAGGATGCAGGGGTTTCAACAAGCTTCTTGGATTTTTGTTACGATAATGAAATGATTTGTGCAGGAGGGTTTATATTTTTCGGAAAGTGAGGTTTGGATGGAGAAATAGTCTTTAGGCCAAGTGTCTTTTTGCTGGTATTGATTGTCAAGTGAGGGTTTGCAAATTGATAAATGAATGCATCCCAAGTTTTCCCCTATTTTCTAATTCAGCTAAAACAAGGAATTTGATCAGGCCATGGTGAAAGAGTCTATTGTGAGGTTTGGTTACATTCTTCCTCACTTGAGAGGACATCTTTTCCAAGCTCTTTAAAAAGTAGAAGGGAAAAATCAATGGTTTATTGAACTGAAAGTGGGCTAACAATCGAAAGTGACAAGCTTTAAAAGTGGAATATCTACCTTCACATGTGATCAACCTGGTGATGAATATGAGAGGGTTGATCAACTCCTCTTTTATCCACTCCTTGGAGTATCCTTTAGCTCCAGAGATGTTCTAGAATTTTGGTTTAAAAACCCCGTTATAGCTTGAGCACAGCAGTTGGTGGTTTTTAAACCATCTATCTCCCACTCTTGGAAGCTTCGTGGCTGCAACTATGGACTCCTTTGAGATCCCAGAGGTGAGAGACCCCACACGTGTTGTCTTCCCATAAAAATTGAGGGAAAATTGGATTGAGATGCCATCGTCGTGGACCTGCAAGTGGGATACAAATGCCCCCCAGCCTGGGCTCAAAAACACCTCCCTGCACTGTGAAAACTCAGGGATGGCAAAGAGGTTTGCGTAGGAAGATGGTTCATACCATTTTGGCATCGTGATGGTGTGAAGAAATGAATAGAGTTAAAATTCACCAAGAGAGGGCGCAATCGGTCCAAGGAATGGCACAATTTGAATAGAGACCGAGCGCAATTTGAACAGAGGAACAAATAAACAGAGGATAAGCGCTTTTTAAAACAGGGGCGAATGCAAATGGACAGAGGTGAATTGGAATAATGGGATAAACCAATCTCATTTTTTAATGCGCCTAGGGTGGAATTAGTTGCACACATGCACGCACGAGTTTCCATGTGTGAGAAAATTCGAATTCGAAGGCACATTTTTGAGGGCAATCTTAATGATACAAAGTTAGATCAATGTCCAAGTCTTTTGACTTGGACATTTGATCATGAAAATGTCTAAGGTTTTCATCTTCAATCTTGATTGCTATGAATTAATTCAATTAAATGCCATTGATTCTTGGTTACCTGAAATTGAGGATAGTTACTGGTGTATATTTTCATATGGAACTTTGTTCGACACCTCAAATGACACTTCATATAGCACCTCATACGACACTTCATACAATATCTCTGTGCTAAATGCATTTTTACCTCCTATAATGGATAGCCTGCAATCTTGGAATGGTTTTGAAAGTCATAGTGATTAAGAATACAGGCAAAGTGTTCCATTATTGTTGATTTTTCCACCATGCTTAGTCAATCCACTCGCATAAGGCATGTAATTTCAAACCTACAATGAACAACCTGTAATGAAAATAAACCAATAAAGTGGTTTGTTAAGGATATATTCATCAATTTATAACACACATGGGGTTAGCATTTCAAAAATAAAATGACTGTTGATGTAATAACCTGTATCATGAAAACAATACATAAAGTTTTACAAAGATTTACTTCTCTAGGCAATGATCATTTGTCAACTCATGAACCCCTCCCCCACACCTAAGTATTTTGACACCTCACAATAAAAAATATAGGAAACCAGTCAATTCTCCCAATAGTTGAATATTTATAGCTTGTTAAGAGTAGAGATAAATTTCACAGATTAGTTTGATGAGACGGCTAGAATATGGCCCCACCTATAGTATATAACATCCTACATATAGATAAGAAAAGGTAGGCAAGAGAGTTTCAAGATAATCTCAAAGTTAGTTCCCAATTGAAATTTTATGGAGTTTATTAACCTTAAATTAACTATACATACTTCATGTTAGCTTTGTCTACAAGTAATTCCATACATCAGCACAAGTATAAATTTATTATTGTTATTTTCAGATTACCATCCTCGCTAGGTAGAATGCCTCGATGCCCGCAAGCCTGTTCAGTACTCCGACCAGTTTAACTAGTCATACCACAGGCCGATACCCGTTTCTAGCAGACCTATTCAGTATCCCAGCAGGTTAGCCTCTTACACACTCAGAGAATGGCCCTCCATCTTTTAATATTTTTAGTAAAATATTGCTTTGTACAAGAAGATGGGGGAACAACTCTGAAAACCACTTTTTCTTTCCTTTTTTTTCAATTGGGATGGTATTTATGTTAGAGGATGAATTTCCATTATACTCCTTAGTGATTTTCCTAATGTAAGAGGTACTTAAGTGGACGTGGCCTATATAAATATATGATATAATCAAGTTATTTAGTGTGTAGTGGATGGTACCATCGAGAAAGAATAGAAAGGTATCTCTAAGCTCAACTCACTTTCTTCTTTTGTAAGTTATTGTGATGTTTCCATGACTAAACGCTAATCAGACCTCCTTGTTACTCTTTAATAAAGATACTTTTCTCACTTACTCAGGTTTCTTGGGAAAACTATATGAGATACATCTAAGATTGATGGTTACGGTATCACTTCCTTATATAGTGGTGAAGATTTTCAAGAGAAAGTGATTTTTAAAATGTCTTAAGAAAAAAAAGGAGATGAAAATATTTGCAAAAATATAGCTAATTACAGCAAGTCATCATTCATTTGATGCTTAGAAAACAACAAGGTTCAAGTATGGCAAAACAAATCCTTCTTTCATTTTTCCTTGAATTTTCTACTCCTGGTGAAATAAATACCTACAGAAATCTCTAGAATTGCTTATCAAGAAAATTCAAAATTATTTACATATGTACAGTATAAAATTCATAAAACATTCAAGAACAAGGGGGGAATTCCCCATCTACTAAGGCCAATATATTTTCAGTTGACATGACCTGTAGAAAGTCTTCTTTGGAAATGGGCTTATGATAAAATTTGAGTCGATGTCCATTTACTACAAAGGAGACTTGTCCATCGTCAATTGTTTTGATTTTCACAGCTCCATTTTCATATACGGTGACTACCTCGTAAGGACCCAACCACAGGGTGGTGATTTTTCCTTTGAAGGTTTTAAATAGGGAATCAAAAAACAAATCCCAATCATCAGTTTGGAAGTGTTTCTTCTTAATAAAATTTTCATGCCACTTACTCCTCTGGTTTTGTACTAACATTGTTCGTTGGATGGCATCTTGCTTGATCTCATCCAACTCATTCAATTGTAGGGTTAATTGTTTTTGAGCCTTATCTAAGTTTAATACCAATTATGTGGTAATATGGAAGATCCTCACTTGGAATTCTATTGGTAGAAGTACTTGTTTCCCGTACACTAGCTCATAAGGGGTATTCCCAGTGGTGTTTCTCCAAGTGGTCCGGTAAGTCCACAAAGCTTCTGGAAGCCTAGAAGCCCAATAACAATGATGTAATTGAACAGTCTTGGTCAAGATAGCTTCCATAACGTTTTTTGTAGACTCTACCTGACCAGTAGCTTGTGGGTGGTATGGAGAATATTTATAGTGTTTAATCCCATATTTCTTTGTTATCTCTCTCATCATCTTGGAAGTGAATTGAGTTCCTTGGTCTGTAACAATTTCACGAGGGACACTGAAGTGGGTAAAAATGTCTTCATAAATGAATTTGACAATAGATTTTTCTATAGCCCTAAATAGGGATTTTTCCTCTACCCACTTGGTGACATAGTCTGTACAAACCAAAATATAGTTCTTCTTATGGGACATGGGTGAAATTGGTCCTAAAAAGTCAAGGGCCCATTTTTCGAAAGGTTCTATCATAACTTGGGCATGCAATGAAATTTCATCAGCTGATGTAGGTCTTCCTATCCTTTGGCAACTATCACAACTCCTCACATACTTGGCAACATCTTTGAAAATGCTAGGCCAATAGTAACATGAATGTACCACCTTATATGTTGTACGTTTGTCAGAAAAATGGCCACCACATGGTCCATCATCACAACTTTGTAGTATTTTTGGTATCTCATATTCTTGGACACATCTACGAATAATCAAATTAAGAACTATACGAAAAATTTCATGGCCAACCCAAGAGTAATTATCACTTTGTGTGATAATTTTATGCTTTTCATGAGGTGACAAATGAGACGGTAACTTCCTAGTAGCCAGATAGTTTTCCATATCCACAAACCACAAGGTATTTATAGAGAGGGAAAAAAGGTGCTCATCTAGGAAACTATCATCTACAGGAATATCATCATCCTCATTTTTTATTCGTGAAAGAAAATCAGCTACCAAATTATCTTTTCTGGGTCGATCAAGCACAGTGATATTGAACTCTTCCAATAGCAGGAGCCACCTAGTCACTTGGACATTAGTTATGGGTTTATTCATGAGAAATATAATGGAGGAATGATCTGTATGTACAAATAATTTGTAACCTATAATGTAATGACAAAACTTATTGATAGCATGAATTACTGCCAAGAATTCCTTCTCGGCAACTATGTAGTTTAGCTTGGCAGAAGACAAGTTCTTGCTCATGAAATAAATGGCATAGGACTTACTCAATCCAAACAAAATCAACATCCTTTATTAACAATCCAAACATAGCTGCAAAAATCTTTGTAAAATTTCCAATAAACTGTCAGTAATATCCGGCATGTCCAAGAAAGATTCTGACCTCTTTCTGAGTTTTGGGGGGTGGAATTCTGATGATGACCTCAATCTTTGCAAGATCAAATTTTATCCCTTCAGATGAAACATAATGTCCTAGAACCACTCTTTCAGTGAACAACATTTTACATTTTTCATGACTTAGAGATAGGTTCATTTCCTGGCATCTGATAAGGACTTTTTCTAAGTTATCTAAGGCTTCCTGGTAAGTGTTTCCATAAACTGTGAAGTCATCCATGTATACTTCCACACAATCATGAATAAGATCAGAAAATATCGCTAGTACTGCCCGTTGAAATGTGGCAGGAGCATTACACAATCCAAATGGTAAGACCCTATAAGCATAGGTTCCCCAAGGACAAGTAAAGGTTGTCTTTTCCTGATCCTCAAGTGCTATGAGAATTTGGTTGTACCCGTTGTATCCATCTAAAAAGGAGAAATACTTCTTTCCAGACAGGGTATCCAAAACTTGGTCGATGAAAGGAAGAGGAAAGTAGTCCTTCAGAGTGGCTTTATTGAGCTCCCGAAAATCAACACAAATTCTCCATTTCCTAGTCACTTTCTTTGGAACCACTACAAGCAGGGACACCCACTTACTGTCGGAGATGGGATAAATAAATATGAAATTTAATAACTTTCAGATTTCCTCCTTTACTATATCTTTAAGTGTTGGGTTCATCCTTCTCTGGGGTTGCCTAACATGTGTTACTCCCCCCTAGGTATATATGTGATGGATGCATGTGTCAGGGTGTATACCCTTCATGTCAGTTTATTCCCAGGTGAATGCTCCTGATTGTTCTTTAAGGATACTTACTAACTGTTTTTGTTGGTCTGCATCTAGCCCAAAGTTTATATGTAAAACTTTCTTTGGACTAATTTCGTAGGGCATGGTATAAGACATGGCAGACTCATCTATATTGAAGATAAAGTATGTTGAAGACAAAATGGATGGGTCCAATTGTTCTTGAAATTATTCCCCAAACATGTAATCAAATTGGGGAAAAGATTATGGAAAATCAACACATGTGATAGCATAAATGAACTGGTTCAACATATCCTGAAGTGACCAGGCATGGTCACTTGGTAATATAGGTTCTTCCTAGTCCTCATTCTCATATGGAAATTCAAGCCACCATATATTCTCCATGATAGGTTGTTCTGGAGGGTATATGGTGAGCTGCTGGATAGAAATTCCATTCGCGATGGTCATTTCTGCCTCTCTATAGACAATAAATGCATTGGCTATGGCTAACCAAGGTCTTCCCAAAATGACGGGATGGCCTTTGGTAGGATCCTTTGAGTGGATGACTAGAAAGTCTATTGGGTACTCCCATGAGGCTAAATTAACTATGATATCATCCAAAATTCCTTCAGGTATAACCCTAGTTTTATCTACTAATTCCAAAATGGTTGGGGTAGGCCTAAGAAGAGGTTTTAGTTGTAATTTCTCCAAGGTAGTAGCGGTCATAAAATTGATGGCTTCCCATAGGTCTATGAGAGTATTTCCTATGGAGACCTCATTAATGTTTATGGTCACTACGGGGTTTCCTGGGTTTCCATATTCTGCTAGCTTTGGCTGCTCTGATATGTATTCAAAAAGTTATCCTATCAAATGTACTGTAGGAGGGTCCTTTTTCTTCCTACCTGGATTCTTAATGCACAATTATTTGAATACCTTACTATAGATTGGAATATATTTAATGTCTTGAAGCAAGGGAATCTTGACACAAATATTCTTCAATTCATTCAAGATGTCAAACTTTGGTCGGGTGGTAGGTTTCTCGATTACTAATTTGTCTGGATAAGGAGGGGCCTTTGTAATTTGTGAAGGTTCATTTTGGGGAAGCTTGGGTTCTTGGTCCTTAGGAATAATAATATCTTCCCACCTGGTATCATCCATAGGTTGTTTGGTGGTTTATTCTTCTTCTTCTTCCTGGATGACTACTGAAGGTCTCTTATTGTCTAGAACATTTCTCGATCTTAGTTGAATCTCCTATAATGGACATGAGTATAAACATATGTCGGGAAGGCCTGGATATAAACATTATGAAGAGGTTGAGTGGGCTTATTATTGGGATTGGGCATTGGTTGTGCCGGTAATAATGTCAGTCTTGGGGAGATTTCATTTTGATATTGTAGGGGTTGTTGTTGTGGAATAGGAGGTAAGGGTGGTGGAAGAAAACCTGGCAGAAGTTGCAGAGTGTTCGGTGGAAACTGAGGGTAAGGATGGTTGGACATAAGGATAGGTGGAGCTTGAGGGTTTCCTGGGTTATGCCCTCCTCTCCATCCTTGAAGTCAAGGATGTTGGTATTGTGTAGACCAGTTTTTCCAACTCGGTGAGTTCAACTGTTGTTGTTGTTAATAATAGGGTGGAACTTGAGATTGTAGATCGGGTATGTGGGTTGGTTCCTAGGCTGCCATGGCCTCCTATGTGCATAAAAGGATTCCCTAGGATCCCCACTCCTATAGATGGCTAACAAACCAAGCAATAATGGAAAGTTCTCAGTTAGATGGGATTTTGTGTAGAAGCCACAAACTAAAATGTTATCTAATGGGAATTCCCTTGAGGAATGCTTACTCCTCCATCTTGGGCAATATATGCTCATTGATTCATTTCCCTCCTCCTATTTCCTTTTAATTTTTAAGGTGTCCAACTGGGAACCTATTATGCTTAAGATGTTTGTCTTGAAGTTCTCTAAAAGGTTCCCTATCTCTGCTCTTGTGATACCAACTGAACTAACTGGTTTTAAGTTTCTATTATAAGGGTCCTGGACATTCTTTCTTGTTTTGTCTCTACTCCTTGAGTAATTCTTACACATTTCACATATTTCAGAAAATGTTTTATGAGAGATGTCACTTGATGCCATCAAGTTAAGCATCTCCAGGTATTCTTCTGAAATTCCCTTAAGGAAAAGAGCCCTAACTGCATCCTCTGGGAGGTCATGGTACTTTGACTTCTGGGAGATGTATGCAAATTGTTCCATATAGTCCTCGAGATTCTCGTCTTCTAATTGTTGGATTTTGAAAATATCATTATGAGATTATTTGGTCTTGCAGTAGTCTTGGTACTTCTTAAGAAATATATCTTTCATGGCTTCCCAAGACCTAATACTGGATTCTCCCAACCCCATGAACCATCTTAGTGTAGAGTCCTTGAGGGTAGTAGGAAAGAGTTTTAGTTTTTGGGCATCTTGTAAGTAGTTGTAGCTCCTACACAAGATGTCAAACTCAAATGGGAAGGTGTCTGGATATTCACTTATTTTACCATAAAAGGTGGGTAGTGATGAGAGAGGAATATTTTTCATATTGACAATTGGGGTGGTGTCCAAAATTGGAAACCCAAAGGTAGTTTCAGTTTGGTTTCCATCTTCTTCCTCCTCCCCATGTCTTACATTGTTATGATCCTCCTAATCATCCATACTGGTTTGGTTTCCAAAAATAGAGTACCTAAGTGGTTTTATTCTTGAAGAGAACAAGGTATCCCTCTGATGGGAAAGTCTTTCTACTGTTTGGTTGTCTGGGACTCTACTCGAGCTGGTTGAGATTATTGGTTCCAAAGTTTTTGTTTCAATTTGAGAGACAATTATGTTGGCTGAACTATGAAACAAGGTATTCACCTTTTCAGGGTCTATGATGTCTTCAAAATTAGGATCCCATGATGGTGGTAGGAAAACAAAGGTCGTATCGTTGAAAGATTTGATTTAGATTTAACATATCTACCTTTTGGGTCTCTAGGTATATTCATGAAAGTAAAAAAAAACAAAAATAAAAACTACCACTGGGTTTGGGGGAATCTGCTATAGCAGATGCATAGGTTCTTACATATCATCTTAAAGTTCCCCCACCACCAAGCTAATTCTAAGATTTAGAAATGATCTATCTCCTAACTATTTCCTACCTTGGGACAACTCCCTAGCAATGGTGCTAAAAATTATGGTGTTCTATATGCACTAAAAACACACTAAAAACCCTCAATTAATTTGTCAACTCGAGGTAAGTAAACTTAGAGTTGTAGCACTATATGTGCCAAGGAAGAAAGGCTAGAGGTAGTATAGTCTAACTAAGGATATGGGCTATATAAGGGCTAATCTATTCAAGCAAAGACTACTAATGATCAAACCCTACTAAAAAAATTAAACTATTTAACCCAAGTAAGTTTTGAACAAAAGATCAATGGATAGTCCTCGGAAAGCAAATGAAAACCCTATTTAAATAAAACTAACTTAACCATGACAATAAGCAAAAGAAAACTATATACTTAATAAGCAATAACAACAAAAAACTAATTTAATTAGCCTACTCAAATCCAATAAGAAACTATCTTATTAAAGAAATTAAACAAGAAAGCAACTGTCCTATTAAAGCAAGTAAACAAGCAAGAAAATAACTAACTAACCTATGCTAACTTCTACAACAAGTAAACTAATCAAAATTACTCAATAAACAACTAATCAAATTAATAAGCAAGTGAAATCTATTCTTAAATCAAACTTCACAATAACTTCTAATTTACAAAAGGAAATCTTAATCTACTAAATTGAAAGCATTATGACAATAAAAGACATTAACAACTACTCTTTAATCTATGGTAAGAAAACTATTTTTTAATCTACCAAAGCAAGAAGACTATCTTCTAATCTACAAAAGCAATGAAACTATAAACAAGAAAACGCAAATATAGTGTTGATGGTTATGTCTCCGGTGTCTTATAATATCATGATGACACTTAACAATGAACGATAATTCCAAAGGGATAAACTCTATATTCAGTTCGATACGAAAGTGAAAAGTGTGAATTAGACAATCCAGTGAGAACTTAGCCATTATAGAGGCAACATCAACTATCCTGCACATCCATGTGATTATTCAATCATGCATTAATCATCAACACTATTCTAGTAAATTCAATTGCATTCTATACTAATTACGCAAATTCATACTACCTAGATTCATAATTGGAAACTAAACTCAATAATCAAATTTGAATTAAAATTGCAACCTAGATCTAAAAAGGAAATTGCATAAGGTAAACTAAACTAGTCCTACTTTAATAAGTCAAATTGCAAAAGAGGAAATACTGATAAAACATAAATTAAATACTATTTCAGCATATGACAAGAAATTAAATGAGTAGACTAAATGACAATTTGGATAAGCAAAACTAAGTAGCAACTAGTTAAACAAACTATAATTGAAAGCTAAAAACTAATAACTATCCATCCACCAAAGCTTTGTCAAAGAAATCATGAACTAAATACCATTTTCTAACTCTGTTTTAAACTCTGTTTCAGCATAAAGAAAATCTAATCTATCGTCTAATTATACATAGGGTTAGTATCTAGGCTTGCAAGCTAGTTCCTACTAATTAAAAAGTCATTTCATATTAACACAATCCTTCATAATAACCTGCAAAAGAAACTAAAAAAATTAAGTTATAAACAACGATTTATACAGTAAATAAGCATAATGAAAACTCATGTACAGGAAATGAATAAAATGACAACTACACTATTCAATTCACAAGCAAACTAACTGGATATTCACCCATATTGCTGGTGGGCCCCCCAGCAAGTTGTGGATACTCTTCAAAGGTGAACCAGGAGCTCAACAACACAAATTCAACATTAAAACAAAAAATGTAGTCTTTACACAATTTTAGAAAAATGTATGTGAAAAATGTTGAAATAATGTAACTGCAAAGAGTATTCTTATTATTATTTGATATATTATTTATAGGATTAATCCCCATTGTGGATTAATCATGTCAGTAATTGTATTAGGACCAAATCTCCTTTTGCGGATTGGTCAATAGACAATTATAATAGGCAGAATAAGAAGTCGTCCCCAACAGTTAATAAGAAGACCCAAAAGTATAATAAAGGTGGGTTTTCCCACCCAGATTAAGAAGTCGGCCCTGCCAATGAAGAGACACTTCACACATGCCAGAACTTGTATAAATAAAGGAGGCTAGTGCCTCATTTGAACATAACCCACTTGCTCAGTTTGAGAGACAAGTTTTGATCTGTTACCAGCAAAGGAGAGAGGAGAAGAAGAGTGGCGCATCACTTGGAGAGGACTATCTGTATTGGTTTGAGTTATCTTTTGAACATTGTATTGGCAATTTATGATAAGGAAGTTTTTGCTAGGTTTTCTTCCCCTAGAGGGTTTCCAAGGATAAATGTTGTGTCTCTTATGAATCTGTATTTCTCAGTGATCTTGTTCTTATGTTTCTCTTATATATTGAAATGCAAAGAACTATAATAATGGCATAAACATTAACATGGTATCAGAGCCAACCTGAAGGAAGCATATTTCGCAAGAGGAAAAATGTCACTGTTACCGTACCCAAAAATTAGGGTTTTGCCAAAGTGAATCTTTTCAGCTCCCTAACCACCTAGAAAGTTGTGCCCTCCCCCAAGGATCATTTTGGCACATAGAGCGTACCTTTTCAGTGGCTAGATCTTCTAGAAAGTGAAACCCTAGTTTCACAAAGTACCAAAAAACCAGAAAATCAGAGTACCAGAAGTACCAGAGTACCAGAAGTACCAGAAAACCAGAAGCACCAGTCCAGAAATCCGTAGATCAATTTTGAGGGGGTAAAAGTTGGATTTTCGAAATTCAAACTGCACCGACTAACTCGCCTCAGATCAGTGCATCTATCCCTTGGATCATATTTTCAAAATTCGAAGTTTGAAAAATTAGGGTTTCCTCATAAAACCCTAAGTTGCAGTTGCAGTTGCAGTCTCAGAACCAGCTGCAGTTGCAGTACCAGTTGTAGTTGCATACGTAGAACCAGTTGCAATCACCATTGAAGTTTTCTCAAGTGTTGGCAATGATTACTGCTACTACCAGATGGAGTCACTACCTGCAAATTCTATCAAAGGTATGTACTTACATATGGTTAATGGTTAAATCCTAAAGAGTATTTGCAAGAGAAGGGATCTCTTACCATACATCCAGAAGGATCTCAAGATCCAACACATTCAGAGGAATGTTGCAACCCAGGTGTGATTATTCTAATATGCATCTATTTGTTATGAAATTATCTTGATCAGTGTTGCATGTTGAAGCTATGATCAAATTATTAGAAGAATTAAAAGTTGATCACAGAGCTTATCCTCTAACCTAAACTTTTGTCAAGATAGTGTATTGTCTTAGTGAAATAGACATGTTGAAGAAAGTACTCGTCACTTGAGTGAAAGAGACCTGGAAGAAAAGCAAGCACTCACTTTTGAGGACAAGGCTCCAGGTTTGATTAATCAAGATTCAAAGGTACACATGACAAGCTGATGACTTTAGTTGAGATATCAATCGTCGTAAAGTATTATACTTTATAGCATGTGAGAATATAGAGGTAAATACTTTGTCTGATATGACTAACACCTCCTCTAAGAAAACCTTCATGTGTTAGTTTCAGATTGCCATGGAATAATGCATGGTCACAACACTATGAGAGTGTTGACCTCATTTCATATTGCATTCCTTACCTCTAATCTTTTCTTCAGATAAATTATAAGTGATAGCTCTAAAGGAGCTACTGTGATGATTTTTCATGCTATTTCTTTATATTATCAAGAAGGATATTATTCTTGCTTGTTGTTTTGTTGTCCTTGCTCCAGGTCACATGAGGAAGCTATAGCAAAGGTTGCAGAAGGAAACATGCTAAAGGAGAGATCATAAATGATGCAATCATCAGTGGAAAAGAAGAAGGTGGGTCACTCAGAAGCTGCCATGACCCACGTTATTGAAGAATCCATGTAAACTCTATAATATTAGCTCACATCAACTACAAGGCGCTACCATACATATGAAAAGCTGTCACAAGTTTACTAGAACTCAAGATTGATCATGAAGGCGTATGCAATGGATGTGCACAAGGGAAGAACACCAAGAACCCATTTCTGAAGAGGGACAACAAGACAAAAGGAGTCCCATAACACATCCATTCAGATGTGTGTGGCCCAAAGCCATCATCCTCCATTAATGGGTATGTATACTATGTATCATTCATTAATGATTATTCTCGTAAAAGACCTAGATATATTTGAAGTGTTCAACAAGATCAAGGAATTCAAAGCCTTGATAAGAGAACCCTTCTGTAAGGAATATTAAGATACTCAGGTCAGATAATGGAGGAGAATATACCTCAGAAGAGTTCATGAACTTCTGCAAAGATGTTGGGATCAAGATACCCAACAAAACGATGTAGCTAAATGGAAGAACAGAACCATGCTGGAAGCGGTGAAGATCAAGATCTTCCTATGTGCTTATGGGCAGAAGTAGCAATGACAACTGTTTATGTGTAGAACTGATTGCCCCATAGTGCACTTGGGCTCAAGACATCAGAAGAGATGTTCACCGGAAAGAAGACAGAGGTAAGCCATCTCAAAAATATTTGGCTATCCATTGCTTATTCATATACCTAAAGAAAAGAGAAACAAGTTGGAACCCTCTGGAAAGAAGGGAATATTCGAGGGATACTGTGAGGTATCCAAGGCCTTCAGAATCTACATACCTAGTCACCACCATATTAATATTAGTAGGGACGTGACCTTTTATGAAGAAGAAGCACTTAAGAAATCAAGAAGATGCTATCTTGATGAAGTATATGAAGAGGAACCTGTAAATCCCAGGATTGCATAATCCATGAGGGTGTTAGGCGAAATATATGTCGTTATAGTACTTGCCCAACTATTTAATTGTCAACCCGGGGTACGTAAACTGACGAAGCACACACACTGTATATGCAGGACTGAAGTAGAACTAATCTAATCTAATCTATGTTGCTGAAATCAA
>ML812496.1:48682-59214 GCA_009831015.1 Picea engelmannii
TAAAATGAATAAAGTGGAAAATAATGATGTGAAACCCAAATGTATTTATGAAAATGATATGACGAAGGTTTAATTGGGCGATGAAATGTAAGGAATAGTGAAGGGAAAGGTGGATGAAAATACAACATTTCTGAGTCCCAACAGAGGGAAGTTCCCAGAGTTGTAGAACTTGTAAGGGAAGTCGTAACTTCCCTTGATGAGGAGACTCCTGAAGACCAAGACATAACAGAAGTTCAAGAACCTCCTTAACCGACCTACTCCCATAAAAGAAAGCCTGCTTGGGAAAGAGAGCTTATACAAGATGGAGAGAAGTATGGTGTTCCAGAAGGAACCACAAGACAGGTGAAAAGACCAAATCCATTCTCCAGTTACATGGCTTTGATATGTGATCTCCCACATGAAGAGCCTACCTACTCTGAAGAATCCATTCAGAGAAAAGAATGGGCAGATTCCATGACAGAGGAATACCAATCCATAATGAAGAACGAAGGATGGGAAATAGTTCCCAGATCGAAGAATAAATATGGGGTATCCTACAGATTGTTCTTCAAAATAAAACATGTTGGTAATGGAAGTATTGAGAAGTATAAAGAAAGATTTGTCACACGTGGATTTTCCCAGAAGGAAGGCATTGACTATGAAGAGACATTCACTCCTATAGCCATATACACTTCGATCAGGATCATCATAGCTCTTGCAGCTAAGATAAAGAGGAAGATGCACCAGATGGACATGAAGACATCTTTCCTAAATGGTGTCATCGAAGAAGAAGTGTATATAGAGAAACCTCAAGGATTTGAGGTAGAAGACAGGAAGTCTCATGTCTGCAGATTGAAGAAAGCCTTATATGGATTGAAGCAAGCTCCCAGAGCTTGGTATGGTCGTATAGACATGTTATTGACGAGCTTAGGCTTTACCAAGAGTAAATCAGACTCAAATATCTACTTCAAAATTATGGATAATGAACCAGTAATATTACTACTGTATGTGGATGACTTATTCTTAACTGGAGAAGAAAAGCTCATCACTGAATGTAAAAAGAGACTTGCCGTAGAATTTGAAATGAAATACCTTGGCCTAATGCATTACTTCTTAGGTCTTCAGGTATGGCAGAGTCCAGAAAGGATCTTCCATAACCAAGGGAAGTACACGGTCGAAATCTTAAAGAGATTCAACATGCTAGAATGCAAGTCCATGAATACACCCATGGAAGCAAAGCTAAAGCTGTTGGTTGATACTTCATCAGACTTGATAGATGCCACACTGTATAGACAGATTATTGGATCATTGATGTACCTGACGAATACCAGATCAGACATCTATTTTGCAGTGAACACCTTGAGTCAGTTTCTGGTAGAGCCCAGACGTGTTCACCTAGTGGCTGCAAAACATGTGATGAGGTGCCTTAAAGGTACAATGGATTATGGTATCAGCTATGATGGAGATCATGACTTCACATTGAGTGGATATACTGATGCAGATTGGGCAGGAAGCATTGCTGACAGAAAAAGCACTTTCAAATGTTGTTTTAGTTTGGGATCAGCCATGATCTCGTGGCAGAGTAGGAAGCAATCCAGTATTACTCTCAGCACAGTGGAAGCAGAGTACATTGCCACATGTTTTGCTAGCTGTGAAGCTATATGGCTTCAAAAGTTGTTGACTGGAATATTTGACTTGGAGATGAGAGCAACCGTGATTCTATGTGACAACCAGAGCTACATAAAGATGACAAAGAATATTGTATTCCACGACAGGTTGAAGCACATAGAAATCCACTATCATTTCATCCGCAACATGGTATAGAGAGGAGCCTTGAAGCTCCAGTACATTAGCACGGATGAGCAGGTTGTTGACGTGTTGACCAAACCTCTATCTCAGGTAAAGTTTGAACACTTTCGAGATAAGCTTGGTATAGTCCAAAAGGACCCTCTCTGAAAGGGGAAGTATATATTTATTCATTGCTTTTGACCTCACTGTTAGACGTAGATCAAGATGAGTCATTTCTTCTAACCTCGCTGTTAGATGTAAAGCATGACGTTGTGTGTTCCTTGCTTCTGACCTCGCTGTTAGACATAAAGCAAGATGAGTCATTTCTTCTGACCTCGCTGTTAGATGTAAATCATGATGCGATCTGTTCCTTGCTTTTGACCTCACTATTAGATGTAAAGAAAGATGAGTCATTACTTCTGACCTCGTTGTTAGAAGTAAAGCATGACACTGTGTGTTCCTTGCTTCTGACCTCACTGTTAGACGTAAATCAAGATGAGTCATTGCTTCTGACCTCGCTGTTATATGTAAAGCATGACGTTGTGTGTTCCTTGCTTCTGACCTAGTTGTTAGACATAAAGCAAGATGATTCCTTGCTTCTGACCTCGTTGTTAGACGTAAAGCAAGATGATGATGATTCCTCTCTTCTGACCTCATTGTTAGACGTAAAGAAAGATGATGTGTGATTCCTTGCTTCTAACCTAGTTGTTAGACGTAAAGCAAGATGATTCCTCACTTCTGACCTCGTTGTTAGACGTAAAGTGAGATGTTGATGTGTTCCTTGCTTCTGACCTAGTTTTTATATGTAAAGCAATATGATTCCTTGCTTCTAACCTTGTTCTTAGACGTAAAGCAAGATGTGATTGACACTGAGCTACCAGCTCAGCTGTGACATTGAGCCAATGTAGTATTGTGATGTGCCAACCTAGTGCTGTGATGAGGTATCATTTTTATTGATACATATTGATGTAGATGATGATGGCATTCTTTCGAGAATGACGATGTTGTCGATGAAGAAAACTTTCGATGACTCATAAATATGCCAGCCAATGTTCCAAGATGATATTGATGATATTGTCCTCCTGATGCCACTAATGATGTAGACCTATCTCACATGATGCTACTGAAGAATACCCTTCTTGTTAAGGGGGAGTGTTGAAATAATGTAACTGCAAAGAGTATTCTTATTATTATTTGATGTAGTATTTATAGGATTAATCCCCATTATGGATTAATCATGTCGATAATTGTATTAGGACCAAATTCCCTTTTACGGATTGGTCAATAGACAATTATAATAGGCAGAATAAGAAGTCGGCCCCAACAGTTAATAAGAAGACCCAGAAATATAATAAAGGTGGGTTTACCCACCCAGATTAAGAAGTCGGCCCTGCCAGTGAAGAGACACTTCACACATGCCAGAACTTGTATAAATAAACGAGGCTAGTGCCTCATTTGAACATAACTCACTTGCTTAGTTTGAGAGACAAGTTCTGATCTGTTACCAGCAAAGGAGAGAGGAGAAGAAGAGTGGTGCATCTCTTGGAGAGGACTATCTGTATTGGTTTGAGTTATCTTTTGAACATTGTATTGGCAATTTACGATAAGGAAGTTTTTGCTGGGTTTTCTTCCCCTAGAGGGTTTCCCAAGATAAATGTGTTGTATCTTGTGAATGTGTATTTCTCAATGATATTATTCTTATGTTTCTCTTATCTATTGAAATGCAAAGAACTATAATAATGGAATAAACATTAACAAAAAATAGAAAAACAGAGCTGAACTAAATTTTTCTCTCTAACTCCCTATCTGTCTGACCATTGAGGTGGTATTTCTAAGTTTACAAGATGAGAGGTCAACCACTGGAAGGGTCGACCTTCTCTAATAACAACAAATCACATTTAATGTTCCATAATTGTCAGTGGCTTCTAGAAATAAGGCGAGCCAATAATCTCCCAACATAACAACCCAAATCAAGTTGTCAAAAGTTGAGTAGTTGGAGGCCACAAGCACAAGAAAAATCCATGTCTTTGATTCTCCCATCGCTGGATGTCGATATGATAATCAACAAATCACCCATGGTTTTTGTGTAGGATGGAGTGCCTGATGGAGTACCGAACTAAGTGCCAGATTGAGTACTAGACGGAGTGCCAGATGCAAAAACAAGCTGTGATTTTTCTCTGTGACACACAAAATGCGAATTACTTTCCTGGAATCATTATAAAAACATGATGAATTATACTCAAAATCATCACAAAAAATGAATCATGCATACCTGGTATGAATCATAGCAATTTGACACAAAATATCTTCAAAAACTCTGCAAAATAGGAAAACACATATACATATTCGACCAAAAAGGATCTAATTAATGTCATTAAATCAATCATATCAGGGGCCCAACAATAATTAATGGCTATGTTAGTTCTAGTCCATGTTAGTTTTGGTCATTCCATAGTTTTGTAAAAATCTTTCACCAGTATAATTGAGAAATGAGGTTCCTAAATAAGTTTGTGAGTCAGTGTTTGTCAGTCCCTTGATGCAGAATTAATCCTTGTCAGTCTAAGTGCGCAGAGAGATACAAATAATAAATAAATAATGTCTATTATAACTACAAATAATGCAGAGTAATGAAGTCGCCCTGCATAGTATTAAAGGGAATCTCTCTCTCTAGAAATAGTTGATGAAGTTTCTTTGATCAATTCCTCTTCTTCTGTTTGCTAAATCAATTTTGTGTGTGTCAGTATTTTATCTATGTATTTTTGGGATTTGCACCAAGTGTAATTGGCGTTCCCTCTGTCTATGTACCTCGCTATTGCGGATCAATTAGTATTAGATAATTTTCCCTGGGAAAGATTCTGCATGCAGTCAAGAAGAAGAAGACAGAGAAACCATCCGCAATCCTCAGACACGAGAATTTTGTTTTCTTGCATGAGTTAGTCTCAAAACTCCACACTCTTTTCAGATCTTTCTTTTCTCCCTTATGAGGGTCCTTCAGTATTTCGATGAGTGAGATTGTAGTATTCCATATATAAAATAGTATGTACAACATAAATATTTTAGCATAGAAATGGTAGAACAACAATGATATAACCAAAACAATACCATAATAATACCGCAATAACACCAGAAAGAGCACCTTGATTAATGTTAGAAATGCTCACTTGGCTCTTCGAGGGGGAAACCTACAGCAGAGCAGAGATCTATGAAAATAATCTCCAAGAAAATATTTTTCATACCCTCTACTCCTATTTATATTAAATATATCTATCCAAAAGAACAATCTAGATGAATATCCTTCTAGAAGCAGAATCTTTGATTAGTTCTTCTTACATTTGAATTATTCTTCCTTATTTCTAGGCCTTATTAATATTGGACTTTATTACATGGAATTATATTATTCTACCTATGTGAGGGGTTAGATAGGTTAGGTCTCTAACATGCTCCCCCCCCCCCCGACCCCCCTTGAAGAACAATCTTGTCCTCAAAGATTAAGATGAGGAAATTGTTGTAGAATGGTGGTTGGCTCCTAGGTGGCATCTTCTAGATTTGTATCTTTCCATTGGACTAACACTTCCTTGATGATGTGTTGATGGAGACGATGCTCTCACTGGGACAACACTACTTGTGGTTGCAACCATATGGAACCTTCTTCATCCGACTCAAGGAGACTATTTTGAGTTTGACACTTAGTTCCAATCACCTTCTTTAAGCAGGAAAGATGAAAAACATGATGGATCTTTTACTGTCTGGGTAGATCTAACTGATAGGCCATCGATCCCACGTGCTTGAGCATTGTATAAGGACCATAAAATTTAGGTGCAATTTTCTAATAGTGTGAAACTTTGAGTGAAGTCTTCTTATAAGGTTGTAATCGAAGAAACACCTAGTCCCCTTCAACAAAATGTCATTCAGAATGACCTTGATCTTCTTGTTGCTTCATGCAATTTTGATCCATGACAAAATTGTTTTTGAAGGCACGAAGAATAGCCTCTCGGACTGTAATATTGTTTTCAACCTCCTGAACCTTCGAGACCCCTGGAATATATGAGAGAACTGATGGGGGATTTTGGACATAGACTGCTTCAAAAGGAGTCAGGCAAGTAGTGGTATGGTAAGAGGTGTTGTACCACCATTCAACTAGAGGTAACCATTGAGCCCACCGATTTTTCCTCTCAGATGCAAACCACCTCAAATATGTCATATACAATAGAATTAGGCATGCCATGAAGCATGAAGATATTATCCATGAAGATTTGAGCCACTGTGGTCATTGTGAATAGGCGTTGAAGAGAAAAACAATGAGCATATTTGGAGAGACGATCTATTACCACCATGATGAATTAATTATTTACTAATTTAGGTAATCCCACAATGAAATCCATAGAGATATCATGCCAAATAGCTAGGGAATCAGAAGTGGTTGGAGTGTTCCCGAAGATTTGACAATTTCTCAATTGTTGCATTGATATAACTCACATTCCTCCACAAAGGTGCAGACATGTTATTTCATACCATTCTAGAAAAAATAACATTTGACCCATTCATAGGTTTTGGTAAAACCTGAATTCTTGACTATGGGTGAGGCATGAAGATCAGAAAGAACTGTGGATTTAAGTTGTGGTTTCTTGAATAAATACAAACAAACCTTGTAATGAAGTTATTTAATGTTCCAAGAGTACCCTGGAGAAACTAAAGAATTGTGTTGTGATTGGTGGAGCAGGATAGAAATTCTGGGGTTTTGCAACTGTTCTTGATGAACGACTTGGAGCCAATCTAGTACCATGAAGGAGAGGGAGAAAAGGGATCTGTATTCTTCATATTTCTTGGCAGTTTTTCATGCTATTAACAAGTTTCGTCATTACATTACAGGTTATGAAGTATTTGTACACACCAATCATTCCGCCATTAGGTTCTTCATGAAGAAAACTATAACTAATGGCCGAGTGACTAGGTGGCTCTTGTTATTGCAAGAATTTAATATTACTGTGCTTGACCAAACTAGGAAAGATAATGTAGTAGATGACTTTATTTCCTGAATAAAAAATGAGGATGATGATATCCCTGTAAATGATAGTTTCCCAGATGAGCACCTCTTTTCCCTTTCTGTCAATACCCCATGGTTTGTAGATATGGAAAAATATCTGGCCACTAGGAAGTTATCGTCTCATTTGTCACCTCATGAAAAGAGGAAAATTATTACACAAAGTGATAATTACTCTTGGGTTGGTCATGATATTTTTCGCACAGGTCTTGATTTGATTATTTGTAGACGTGTTCGAGAGGATGAGGTACCGTATATACTATGAAGTTGTCATGATGGACCATGTGGTGGCCATTTCTCTGAAAAACGCACAACATATAAGACATTACATTCATGTTACTATTGTCCTACCATTTTCAAATATGCTTCCAAGTATGTGAGAAGTGGTGATAGTTGCCAAAGGATAGGAATACCTACATCATCTAACAAAATTCATTTATAGGCCCAATTTATCATAGAACCCTTTGAAAAATGGGCCCTCGAACTTGTAGGACCAATTTCACCCATGTCCCGTAGGAATAACTATATTTTGGTTTGTACGGACTATGTCACCAAATGGGTAGAGGCAAAATCCCTATTCAGGGCCACAGAGAAATCTATTGTTGAATTTATCTATGAAGACATATTTACCTTCTTCGGTGTCCCTGGTGAAATTGTTACCAAACAAGGAACTCAATTTACTTCCAAGATGTTGAAAGAGCTAACAAAGAAATATGGGATTAAACATCGTAAATCTTCTCCATACCACCCGCAAGCCAATGGTTAGGTAGAATCCACAAACAAAGTTCTGGAAGCCATCTTGACCAAGACCATTCAGTTACATCACCAGGATTGGGATTATAGGCTCCCAAAGGCTTTGTGGGCATACCGGACTACATGGAGGAATACCACTGGGCATACCCCTTATGAGCTAGTGTACGGGAAACAAGTACTTTTACCTATAGAATTCCAAGTAAGGACCTTCTGTATTTCTAGAGAGTTAGGATTGAACCTGGATGAGGCTCAAAATAAATGAGCCCTACAACTAAATGAGTTGGATGAAATCAGGGAAGATGCCATCCAACAGACGATATTAGTCTAGAACCAGAGGAGCAAGTGGCATGACAAGTTTATTAAGAAGATGCACTTCCAGCCTAGTGATTGGGCCCTATTGTTTGATTCACGATTCAAAACCTTCAAAGGAAATCTCACCACCTGGTGGTTGGGCCCTTACGAGGTAGACACTGTATATGACAATGGAGCTGTAAAAATTAAAACAATTGACGATGGACAAGTCTCCTTTGTGGTAAATGGATACCGACTTAAATTTTATCATAAGCCCATTTCCAGAGAAGATTTTCTACAGGTCATGATAGCTGACAAGGCATTGGATTTAGTAGATGGGGAAGTCCCCCCTTGTTCTTGAAATTTTTTCTGAGTTTCCTACTGTATATATGTAAAAAGTTTTTGCATTTTGTTAATAAGGCAATTCTAGATATTTTTGTAAGTAATTATTTGACCGAGAGTACACAGTTTCAAAGATCTTTCTTCAAAACATTGTTATACTTGAATTTTGTGTCTGCTAAAGCATCAAATGAATATTGACTTACTGTAGTTATCCGTATTTTTTCAAACATTCTCATTTTTTAAGGCATTCTAAAGCAGTTTCTCTTGAAACTCTTCATCACTGTATAAGGAAGTGATATCGTAACTATCTATCCTAGAGGTCTTTGGTACAGTTTTCCAAGAAACCTGAGTAAGTAAGTCAAGTGTATTTATCAAAGAGTAACAAGGAGGTCTAATTAGCAGTTAGTCATGGAAACATCATAATAATTACAAAAGAAGAAATTAAGTTGAGCCTAGAGATACCTTTCTCTTCTTTCTCAATGATACCATCCACTACACACTAAATAGCTTGATTATATCATATATTTAGATAGGCCACGTCCGCTTAAGTACCCATTACATCGGAAAAATCACTAATAATATAACGGAAATTCATCCTCTAACATAATACCATCCCAATTAAAAATAAAAAGAAAGAAAAAGTTGTTTCAGAGTTGTTCCCCCATCTTCTTGCATAAGAAATCTTATACTAAAATCTTAAAGGATGGAGGGCCAGTATCTGAGGGTTTAAGAGGCTAACCTGTAGGGATACTGAATAGGTCTACTAGCAATGGGTATCGGCCTGTGTTATGACTAGGTAAACCCGTCGGAGTACTAAACATGCTTGCTGGCAGCAGGGCATTCTACTTAGCGAGGATGATGATCTGACAAAAATAAAAAATAAATATAAACTTGTCTTGATGTACGACATTACTTGCAGACAAAGTTGACATGGAGTATGTGTGGTTAAACTAAAGTTAATGAATCTCATAAACTTTCCATTGGGAAATGAATCTAAGACTATCTTGAAACTCTCTTGCCTACCTCTTCTTATCTATATATAGGATCTCTTATCCTATAGGTGGGGCCATATTCTAACTGTCTCGTCAGACCAAGCTATGAAATTTTATCTTTACACTTCACATACTATAAATCTTCAGTTATTGAGGGATACTGACTAGTGTTGGAATATTGGTTGTTGTCATTGATGTCAACCCTAGTCATGGGTTTTGGACCGCAAGATTGATAAAGGTATTTGGACATGAAGGACAATGCACATGCATATACAACACCCATGAATGGATAGTATACATCATTTTGTTTTCGGTGGTATGTGGCACGTCACGTAGATCCTCATGGTTGAGGAGAAATGAATTTTTGAAAATGACAAAGTGAATTGAAGAAGGAAGTACATGTAGGCCCTGAAGATAATTAAAGAAAACAATTACAAAATAAGAAAGTGTCAGGTCGGCCCTAATGTTAAAAGGAAGTGACAAAATGGTACAAATAAACATCATTATACATTCATTTGATACAAGTCTAATTTCAGAGGTAATAAGAATAAAAGAAGGCCGGATTTCAAGGGAGGATGAAGTCTTTTGGTGATGTGTTCTAAGGTATGTTATTTTCCAGTCATCTAACCATTTTTTCTATAAAAAAAATTATATAATGATTCAAATGGTGAAATCTATATGGTATTGAGACGACATATCAAGTTACCTCCGGTAAAAATTTCAGCTCTTGATTCACTATAGTTATGGAGATACACTCTATGGAAGATAAGGTTTGTGACCGGTCCTGAAGCTAGTCAATAAACAGGTGTTCCGGCTAAAATAGTCATAACTTCTTCATACAGAATCCAAATGAAGTGGGACCATGTCCATTGGAAATAGTACAGACTATATCTTCTTGTGTACATGTTTCAAAATCAGATGTTAAATATTGAGCGTGGGGCATGATGTACAAGTTGGGTGTTCTGAATAGACCAGAATTGAATAAAGTCTACCATTATTTCTATAACCTTATTTTGGGGAGGATTCAAGGAGTGAAAATTGGAGGATTTTCAGAGAATACATTGAGTAATATTATCTACAGGATTAGAGTACTCCAAGAATTGAAGAATTGCAGAAATTGAAGAAATCTCAGGAAGCATTATCGGGTTCTATGTAATGATTGGTTGATGGTGATGATTTAATGTAAAGTTTTATTATCTCTCGTATATTCTTGGGTGGAAGGAAGGGGAAAGGATGGAGAGTTCAAATATCTCTTGATATTGGAGGATTGTATCTTCCTCTTGGAGGTTTATCCCTCCCTTTACATTTGGAAGCTATAGCTACCTTTGGAAGTCATTACTTCCCTT
>ML812496.1:66562-85355 GCA_009831015.1 Picea engelmannii
TGGAGGCTTATTTGGTGTAGAAGGTCCCTTTTTGGGTGGCATGTTGGCCAAATATCACTTTTGAGTCTTGATTTTGAGGTGATTCTACTAGACAATATTTATTCTGTTCTATCTCCCAAGTTTCGGCCCTTCTGGGTATGAAACTTTCTTTCAGGTAGTTCTTTGATATTTCTTCTCTGCAATGCCATAGGTCTGATCAAAATTGGATGTGCCAAGTGGAATTTACGGTAACTTCCTCACAACTTGCCTATTTTTGGCCTTTCCAGGAGATCTCACTTGTATAGAATTCCCCACACAAAATAATTGATATCAAATTTTGACACTCACACCCAAAATACTACAGACTGTCCATGATCCAATGCAACTAGTCCCACTCAATTTGGATACTCTAGCAAGAAGTTATGTTTGTTTTACCTGGAACACCTTCTTAAAGCTAGTCAATAGGACTAGTCAGATACCCTATCTTACACAAGGTGTATCTACAAATTTAAGATGACCCAGAAGCTAAACTTTGTACCACATGTACCTTACTAATTTATGTAAATGACACCTGGAGGACAGGGTCTGAAATGTTACAGAAACATTTTTATAGCTAAAATTCCACAATGACTCATTTCAGGATGATTCCCGAACCCTATCTTATACAGGCTGTATCTCCGATAGTATAAGGCCTCGGGAGATGAATTTTGAATCCAACGTACCTTGATTAGTCTACTAAATACCCTCCAAGCGGCTCCTTCTGAAACGTTGTAGAAAAAAATTTATAGCTAAAATTGCACAAACCCTCTCTTTGCCAAAACAATACCAAAATCTTGTTGATATCCCTACTTCTTCATCGGGTAAAAAGAGCAAGAGAAAAGACTAAAAGAAGCCTATTGTTGACCCCCCAATGCCTTCACTCTCTCTTGATCCTACACCTAAAAATCTCCAAGAAGTAAAGAAGAAAGACTTTCCCATCATTCCTACAAACAAGAGGGGAGCCAATCGATTTGGTAAAGGACCCTTTCGGAAGAGTACCCAGAACACAAGAATGAAACCTTGTGAAAAACCTCCACCTACTTCGGATCCGATCCAAGCATCCTCCGACCTTGAGAGCCCTAATAAGAAACTTAGGGAAGTCTCTTCAGATGTATTAGAGCCACTAAGGAAAACAAAATCAAAACCTACCTCACCTTACCAATCTCCCATCACTCCTACTTCACCCATGCCCAATCTAGATCCTAAAACTGATAGATTGTCCATATCCCTCAAAGAATCTAAGCCTTCCTCAGAGATCACTGATTCAGTCCCAACCATAGAGAAGCTACAAAAAGAAAATCATCAGCTTCTCCAATAGTTGGAAGAGAGGAAGACAATAGATGTACACCTTCATCATGACAATGCAGTCCTTCAGGAAAAGGTCAACTCCCTTCAGCGGTTGGTTGATGAAATGACTAAATCTAAATGCAGCCTGAGAGCACAATTAAAGCAACACAAGAGGCACAAGACTAAGCCTACACAACAATAAGGAGAGGATTCCAAAGTTGATCCTCCTCAGCAAGCATAGTTATGAGGGGCAACTTCTTTTTGTTTGCAGTGGGACCTGCAAAATCGTAAGTGTGGGGGTAATGTTGGGCCCGAGAGATGATCACTTTCATGATGGTTATTAAACATTTTTGGTACATGTACATATGTGTTTTTCGTCTTTTAAAGGAGATTTTTTAAGAATTTCATGATAAAATGGTATGATCGCCATAAGGTACATGTAATTCATGTTTAATGATTGAATTAAGTATAATTCATCATGTTTTATGGTTTCCAAGAGTTAATTCACGTTGTTTTGGTGTTACAGGGAAAAAATGCACTATGTTTCTAGTTCTGGCACTTGATCCGACACTCTTTCTGACACTCGATCCGTCACTCATTCCAGCACTTTGTATTCAACATAAATGGAAGGTGAGTTGGTGGTTATGGCATTGGCAGCCAATGCGTATTGAGAACATGGGTTTTGTTTGTCCTTATCCCCTCCAGCTACTGAGCTCTAGACAACTCAGTTTCAGTTGTCCAAAGAAGGCGATTATTGGTTCGCTCCATTTTATCTGTTAGGGCATCATTTATTGTATTTTGTCAAAATTAGAAGTGGTTCAACCCTCATGTGGCTGACCACTTGGGTTGTAAGCTTATAAATACTAATAGGATGGTCATAAGATTGTTAAGAAAGTAGAAGAACCATTGTATTGGAGACAGACTCATTTTTTTTTTTTTCTGTTTTTGAGTTTTGACATTGCTAGAATTATGCCAGAACTGTGTTTTTGGATTTTTATGGTGAATTTGGCCTACTGAGTTCACGGTGTACTTTTAAAGAGTGACCACAACTTGCTGGGGGGGCCACCAATAGTATGGTAATTGTATTCATGTCTGTTTTGCATTTCCTAATTTAATTGCTCTCTTTTTATTTTCTATACATGTATATTTTTATTGTGCTAACTAGTTTGTTGTAGCTTAATTGTTTTAATTGTTTTGCAGGTTAGATGTGGATACATATTAGCATGTATTGATTTTGTAGGCTAGTAAAAGACTTGCAAGTCTCTCTCTCTCTCTCTTTATACTAACCCTGTGTGCAAAGTAGATTTTTTTTTTTTTTTGTATCTAAGGGAATCGGTAACTATGGTGATATCTAACTACCACCTGACATAGGGTCGAATATCTATCGGCTGCCTTATAACCCCTAGGGAGAACCACACCGTCCGCAAGCCTGGCCTTGAAATAAGACGAGGTTTGAACTCGTGACCTGCGTAGCAGTACGAACTCCTTAACAGTACGCCCGCTCGCCACTAGACCGCACCCCTGCGGGCTGTGCAAAGCAGATGTTAAATGAATCTTTCTTTTATAATTTTACAGTCAAGTTTAGAACAGATTTTTAATTAGAACAAATCATAGTTTTAATTTGGGTTTTCTTTTGACAAGGATTGATGGATGGATAGATTTAATTCCAGTTTTTAGTTACAACTTGCTCTCTTCAGTTTTATATAGATTTCATTTAATTAGTTGTTGGTTAATATAGATTGTTAATTTACTTTTTAATATCAGTTTTTAATTTTTGTTTTTAATTATTTCTTTATTGCAGTTTGAATGGTTAGAGTAGACATAGCATAGTTTTCTTTTACGCAATTTCCTTTCATAGATTAAAATGCAATTAAATTTCTTAGTTAAATAATGATGATCTCGTTATGTTGTTGATGGTTTATACATGAATATGTAGGGTATTTAACATTACTTTTATCATGGCTAAGTTTTCATTGGATTGTTTACTCCACACCTTTCATTTTTCCATTGAGATTAGTCTTGAGCTTATACCATTGGAATTGTCCTTTATTGTCAAGTGTCATCGAGATATCATATGTCACCACCAAAGGCATTCACACAACCACCAACATTATATCTGAATTGTCATAAGTTAAAAGAATAGTTTTCCTTCTTTCATAGATATAGTTTCTTGCTTTCATAGCTTAGGAAATAGTCTTATTTGCTGCTGTAGGATAGATAGACTTTTCTTTGATAGATTAGATAGCAGTTTTCTCAAGAATTAGTTGTTAGTCTTTCTTGCTATCAATAGACTAGATCTCCTTTCATGCATTGCATTGAGCATTTAAATTTCCTTTCATGCAAGAGAAATAGTTTTGCATTAGGCATTTAGTCCACTTGCCTCTTAGGCTAGATAGTTGTTCAATGAGAAGTTTTTCTTGTAGTAGTTAGTTGTATTTGCTTACTTGTCTTTTTCTTTTGTAGGTTAGTTAGTTGCCTTTGCTTTCTTGTCTTTTGTTTTAGTAGGTTAGTTAGGTGTCTTTTCTTACTTGTCTATTTTCTTTAATAGGTTAGATAGGTTCTTTTGCTTACTTGCTTATTTATTTGCTTTCATAGGGTAGTTTCTCATTGAATGTAGGTTGGCAAGTTAAAGAAGTTTTCATTTGTCATTTGCTTATTGTGCTTAGCAGTTTTCTTTTTCTTATTGTTAAACTAGTTTGCTTTACACAAAGTTTTCATTTGCTTTCTTAGGAACTATCCATCCACCCTTGACCCAAAATTACTTAGGTTACGTAGTCTCATTTTGCTTAGCAAGGTTTTCTCATTAGATAATTTTTCTTGAGTAGATTAGCCTTAGATAGTTGCCTTCCTTAGTTAGACTATACTCCTACCAGCCTTCTACCTTTAGCATATATTTTTCTACAACTCTAAGTTTACTTACCCCGGGTTGACAATTTAATTAAGGGTTTTTAAGTGTCTTTTTAGTGCAAATAGAACACCCATCATTTTTGGTGTCGTTTGTGGGGAGTTGTCAAAAGGTAAGAAGTAATTAGGAATTAGACCATTTCTAGACCTTAGCATTAGTTTGGTGGTGGGGTAACTTTAAGATGAGAGGTAAGAACCCACGCATCTACTATAGCAGGTTCCCCGAAACGCAATGGTATTTTTTCTTTTTGTTTTTATTTTTCATGAATAGACCTAGGAATCAAATGGTAGCTTTTTCTTGTTGTTTTTTCTTTCTTTCATGAATAGGCCTAGAGACTCACAAGATAGATACATTAAATCAAAATCAGACCTTTCAACCAAGGTTCCTTCCAATCTCTTTGGGGGAAGGAACGTTCTTCTTATAAAATCCGCAGACCGATATCGAAAAACAGAAGCTAGCTCGACTCAAAGAGATAAAATAATCTTTGAAGGGACTAACACAGAGAGAACTATAGAACAAGAAACAAAAGAATCAATCATATTAGGACATGAGGCAAGACCACTCGAGTCTTCCACAGAACCAAACAATACAACCTTTGCTTTTACACCACCACCAGGGGACCCTAATTTTAAGGACATCATAGACCATGAACATGTGAATCTTTTGTTTGGTAGTTCAACCAATGCAATCATCTCTCAAATTGACATAGAAAATTTGGCACCAATAGTCTCAACCGGCTCGAGTAGAGTCCCAGACATCCAATCCATAGGAATACCTTTCCATCAAAGGGAAACCTTGTTTTCTTCAAAGATAAAACCACCTAGGTACTCTCTTTTCGGAAATCAAGCTAATATGGATGATCAGGAGGACCATAACAATGTAAGACATGGAGAGGAAGAAGAAAATGGAAACCAAACTGAAACTACCTTTAGGTTTTTTATTTTAGACACCACTCCGAATGTCAACATGAAAAATATTGCTCTCTCAACACTTTCTACCTTTTATGGTAAAAACAGTGAAGATCCAAACACCTTCCTATTTGAATTTGACATCTTGTGTAGGAGATACAACTACGTACAAGATGCGCATAAATTAAAACTCTTTCCTACCACCCTCAAAGACTCTGCACTAAGATGGTTCATGGGGTTGGGAGAATCCAATATTAGGTCTTGGGAAGCCATGAAAGACATATTTCTCAAGAAGTACCAAGACTACTGCAAGACCAAAGAGTCTCGTAATGACATTTTTAAAATCCAACAATTAAATGACGAGACCCTCGAAGATTATATGGAAAGATTTGGTTATATATCCCAGAAGTCAAAATATCATGACCTCCCAGATGATGCAATTAGGGTTCTTTTCCTTAAGGGAATTTCAGAAGAATATTTAGAGATGCTTAACCTGATAGCATTAGGTGACATATCTCATAAACCATTTGCTGAAATATGTGAAATGTGTAAAAATTACTCAAGGAGTAGAGCCAAAACAGGGAAGAATGTTCGGGACCCTTACAATAGAAGCTTAAAACTAGTTAGTTCAGGAGGTATCACGAGAGTAGAGATAGGGAAACTTTTATAAAACTTTAAGAATGCCATCTTAAGCACAATAGGTTCCCATTTGAATACCCTTAAAATCAAAAATAAAAAAGAGGAGGAAAATGCAGCAATGAGCATATATTGCCCAAGATGCAGGAGGAAGCATTCCTCAAGGGACTGCCCATTAGATAACATTTCAGTTTGTGGCTTCTATATAGAAGACCATGTGACTAAAAAATGTCCATCATTGCCCAGTTTATTAGCCATATATAGGAGTGGGGATCCTGGGGAGTCTTCTTATTCACCTAGGAGGCCATGGCAGCCTAGGAATCAACCCATATACCCAGATCTATAGTCTCAAGTTCCACCCTATTATCAACAACAAGAGTGGAACTCACCAGGTTGGAAAAACTGGTCTACTTAGTACCAAAATCCTTGGATTCAAGGATGGAGGGGAGGAAACAACCAAGGAAACCCTCAAGATCCACCTATCCCTATGTACAACCATCCTTATCCTCAGTTCTCATCAAACACTCTGCAATTTTTTCTAGGTTTTGTTCCACCACCTTTACCTCCTATCCCACAACAACAACCGCTACAATTTCAAAATGCAAGCTCCTTGAAACCGACACTATTACCGGCACAACCAGTGCCAAATCCTAATAATAAGCCCCCTCAACCTCTTAACAATGTTGAGATGCAGGCCTTCCCGACATATGTTATTACTTCTGTTCCATTACAAGAAATTCAACTAAGATCGAGAAACGTTCTAGATAGGCAAAGACCTTCAATAGTCATCCAGGAAGAAGAATAAGAAGAAATCACCAAACAAACCATGGATGACACTAGGTGGGAAGATGTTATTATCTCGAAGAATCAAGAACCCAAGATTCCCCAAAATGAACCTTCACAAATTATGAAGGTCACTCCTTATCTAGACTGATTGCTAATCAATAAACCTACCACCCGACCGAAAATTTGACATTTTGAATGAATTGAAAATTATTTGTGTCAAAATTCCCCTACTTCAAGCCATTAAAGACATTCCAATCTATAGTAAGGTAGTCAAATAATTGTGTATTAAGAAGCCAGGTAGGAAGCAAAAGGACCCCCCTACAGTACATTTGGTAAGAGGAATCTCTGAGTACATATCAAAGCAGCCAAAGCTAGCAAAATATGGGAATCCAGGAAACCCTGTAGTGACCATAAAAATTAATGAGGTCTCCATTGGAAACACTCTCATAGACCTAGGGGAAACCATCGATGTTATGACCGCTACTACCTTGGAACAATTACAGTTACAACCTTTTCTTCATCCTACCCCAACCATTTTTGAATTAACAGATAAAACTAGGGTTATACCTGAAGGGATTTTAGATGATGTCATGGTTACTTTAGCCTCATGGGATTACCCCATATATTTTATTCTCATTCATTCAAAGGATCCTTCTAGAGGCCATCCCATTATTTTGGGAAGACCTTGGCTAGCCATAGCCAATGCATTTATTGGCTGTAGAGAAGGAGAAATGACCATCTCAAATGGTCTCTCTATCCAAAAGCTCACCATTTACCCTCCAGCTCAACCTATTATGGAGAATCTATGGTGGCTTGGATTTCCATACGAGAATGAAGACTGGGAATAACCCGTATTGCTAAGTGACCATGCATGGGCACTTTAGGAGCACACAACATAAAATGTACTAAACCAATTCATTTCTGCTATTACATGTGTGGATTTTCCACAGTCTTTTCCCCAATTTGAGTACATGTTTGGGGAAGAATTTCAAGAACAATTAGACCCATCCATTTTGTCTTTGACATCTTTTATTTTCAAAATAGATGAGTCTTCCATGTCTTATACTATGCCCTACGAGATTAGTCCAGGGAAATATTTAGATATAAACTTCGGGCTAGATACAGACCAACAGAAACAGTTAGTAGATATCCTTAAAGAACAATCAAGAGAATTTTCCTGGGAATACATGGACATGAAGGGTATACACCCCGACACATGCATCCATAACATATATACCCAGGGAGAAGTGACACCTGTTAGGAAACCAAAGAGAAGGATGAACCCAACACTCAAATATATAGTCAAGGAGGAGATTCAAAAGTTGTCAAATGTTGGATTTATCTATCCCATATCCGATAGTAAGTGGGTATCCCCACTTGTAGTGGTTCCAAAGAAAGTGACTGGGAAATGGAGAATCTATGTTGATTTTTAGGAACTCAACAAGGCCACTCTGAAAGACTACTTTCCTCTTCCTTTCATTGCCCAAGTTCTAGATACCTTGTCTGGAAAGAAGTATTTCTTCTTTCTAGATGGGTACACCAGGTACAACCAGATTCTTTTAGCACCCAAGGACTAGGACAAGACTACCTTTACTTGTCTGTGGGGCACCTATGCCTATAGGGTCTTACCTTTTAGATTGTGTAATGCTCATGCCACATTTCAACGAGCAGTATTAGGGATATTTGCTGATCTTATTCATGATTGTGTGGAGGTATACATGGATGACTTCACAGTCTATGGAAACACTTACCAGGAAGCCTTAGACAACTTAGAAAAAGTCCTCATCAGATGTCAGGAAATGAACCTATCACTAAGTCATGAAAAATGAAAAATGTTGTTAACTGAAGGAGTGGTTCTAGGACATCATGTTTCATATGAAGGAATAAAAGTCGATCCTGCAAAGATTGAGGTCATTATTAGACTTCCACCCCCCAAGACTCAGAAAGAGGTGAGAATCTTTCTTGGACATGCCGGATATTACTGACAGTTTATTGAAAATTTTACAAAGATTGTTGCACCCATGTTTGGATTATTGATAAAAGATGTTGATTTTGTTTGGACTGAGCAGTGTCAAACTGCCTTCAAAACCCTAAAAGTTAAGCTGTCTATGGCACTAGTTCTTAGAGGGCCCAATTGGACTCTCCCATTTCATATATCCATTGATGCCTCCGACACAGCAATAGGAGGGGTATTAGGGAAAAAATAAGACCAACAATCCTATGCCATTTATTTTGTAAGCAAGAACTTGTCCCTTGTCGAGTTTAACTACACAGTCACTGAGAAAGAGTTCTTAGCAGTTGTTCATGCTATTAACAAGTTTCGTCAATACATTATAGGTTATGAAGTATTTGTACACACAGATCATTCCACCATTAGGTTCCTCATGAACAAACCTATAACTAATGGCCAAGTGACTAGGTGGCTCTTGTTATTGCAAGAATTTAATATTACTGTGCTTGAATGACCTGGGAAAGATAATGTAGTAGCTGACTTTCTTTCCCGAATAAAAAATGAGGATGATGATATCCCTGTAGATGATATTTTCCCAGATGAGAACCTCTTTTACCGTTTTGTCAATACCCCATGGTTTGAGGATATGGAAAACTATTTGGCCACTAGGAAGTTACTGTCTCATTTGTCACCTCATGAAAAGAGGAAAATTATTACACAAACTGTTAATTACTCTTGGGTTGGTCATGATTGTTTTCACATAAGTCTTGATTTGATTATTTGTAGATGTGTCTGAGAGGACGAGTTACCTAATATACTATGAAGTTGTCATGATGGACCATGTGGTGGACATTTTGTTGAAAAACGCACAACATATAAGGCATTACATTCAGGTTACTATTGGCCTAGAATTTTCAAAGATGTTGCCAAGTATGTGAGAAGTTGTGATAGTTGCCAAAGGATAGCAGGACCTACATCATCTGATGAAATGCCTTTACAGGCCCAAGTTATGATAGAACCCTTTGAAAAATGGGCCCTTAACTTTGTAGGACCAATTTCACCCATGTCCCGTAGGAAGAACTATATTTTGGTTTGTACAAACTAGAGGCAAAATCCCTATTCAGGACCACAGATAAGTCTGTTGTCGAATTTATCTATGAAGAAATCTTTACCCACTGTGGTGTCCCTCATGAAATTGTTACCAAACAAGGCACTCAATTTACTTCCAAGATGATGAAAGAGCTAACAGAGAAATATGGGATTAAACATCCTAAATCTTCTCCATACCACCCGCAAGCCAATGGTCAGGTAGAATCCACAAACAAAGTTATGAAGCCATCTTGAACAAGACCATTCAGTTACATCACCGGGATTGGGCTGATAGGCTCCCAGAGGTTTTGTGGGCATACCAAACTACCTGGAGGAATACCACTGGGAATACCCCTTATGAGCTAGTGTACAGGAAACAAGTACTTTTACCTATAGAATTCCAAGTAAGGACATTTTGTATTGCCATAGAGTTAGGATTGAACCTGGATGAGGCTCAAAAGAAACGGTCCCTACAACTAAATGAGTTGTATGAAATTAGGAAATATGCCATCCAACTGACGATATTAGTCCAGAACCAGAGGAGGAAGTGGCATGACAAGTTTATTAAGAAGAAGCACTTCCAGCCTGGTGATTGGGCCATGTTGTTTGAATCTCGATTCAAAACCTTCAAAGGCAATATCGCCACCCAATGGTTGGGCCCTTGTGAGGTAGACACTGTATATGACAATGGAGTTGTAAACATTAAATCAATTGACGATGGACAAGTCTCCTTTGTGGTAAATGGACACCGACTTAAATTTTATCATAAGCCCATTTCCAGAGAATATTTTCTACAGGTCATGACAGCTGACAAGGCATTGGCCTTAGTAGATGGGAAAGTCCCCCCTTGTTCTTGAAATTTTTTCTGAGTTTCCTATTGTATATATGTAAATAGTTTTTGCATTTTGTTAATAAGGAAATTCTAGATATTTATGTAAGTAATTATTTCACCGGGAGTACATAGTTTCAAAGATCTTTCTTCAAAACATTGTTATACTTGAATTTTGTGTCTGCTAAAGCATCAAATGAATATTGACTTACTGTAGTTAGACGCATTTTTGCAAACATTCTCATTTTTTAAGGCATTCTAAAGCAATTTCTCTTGAAACTCTTCACCATTGTATAAGGAAGTGATACCGTAACTATCAAGCCTAGAGGTCTCTCGTACAGTTTTTCCAAGAAACTTGAGTAAGTAAGTCAAGTGTATTTATCAAAGAGTAACAAGGTGGTGTAATTATCAATTAGTCATGGAAACATCATAATAATTGCAAAAGAAGAAAGTAAGTTGAGCCTAGAGATACCTTTCTCTTCTTTCTCAATGGTACCATCCACTACACACTAAATAGCTTGATTATATCATATCTTTAGATAGGCCACATCCGCTTAAGTACCCCTTACATTGAGACAATCACTAATAATATAACGGAAAGTCATCCTCTAACATAAATACCATCCCAATTAAAAAGAAAAAGAAATAAAAAGTTGTTTCAGAGTTGTTCCCCCATCTTCTTGCATAAGCAATCTTATACTAAAATCTTAAATGGTGGAGGGCCAATCTCTGAGGGTTTAAGAGGCTAACCCACCGGGATAATGAACAGGTCTGCTTGTAGTGGGTACCGGCATGTGGTATGACTAGGTAAACCCGTCGGAGTACTGAACAAGCTTGTTGGCAGCGAGGCATTCTACTTAGCGAGGATGATGATCTGACAATAATAAATAATAAATCTAAACTTGTCATGATGTACAACATTACTTGCAGACAAATATGGCATGGAGTATGTGTGGTTAAGCTAATGTTAATGAATCTCATAAACTTGCCATTGGGAAATGACTCTAAGACTATCTTGAAACTCTCTTTCCTACCTCTTCTTGTCTATATATAGGATCTCTTATCCTATAGGTGGGGCCATCTTCTAACTGTCTCGTCAGACCAAGCTATGAAATTTTATATTTACACTTGACATACTATAAATCTTCGGCTACTGGGGGATACTGACTAGTTTCCTATACTTTTGATTATGAGGTGCCACAATACTTAGGTGTGGGGGAGGGGTTCATGAGCTGACAAATGATCATTGCCTAGAGAAATAATTCTTTGCAAGAATTTTTGTATTATTTCTATGATACATGTTATTACATTGATAGTCATGTTATTTTTGAAATGCTTAAACTCCCGTGTGCTATAAATTATTGAACACATACTTAACATACCACTCTTTATCGGTCTATCGTTCATTACAAGCTGCATGTTGTAGGTCTGACAATACATTTTATTCTTTCTATAACCTGTTCATTATAGGGTTTTGACATTACATGTCATATACAAGAAGATTGGGTGAGCATGGAGCATTCTGCCTCTTCTCATTAGCCACTATGGTTGTCAAAAACACTTTAAATTTGCAGGTGAAAATGCACTTAACACAGAATTACTGGATGAATTATCAGATGAGGTGTCGTATGAGATGTTGTTTGAAGTTCCGAACGAAGTTCCATACACACCAGTAACTATCCTAGATTCTAGGTAGCCAGAACTCAATCATTCAATTGAATTGGTTTCAGGCATTGATTAAAGATGCTTCATATGTTTATGATCCAATGTTCAAGTCAACAGACTTGGACATTGATCTAACCATGCACTACTACATTGCCCCAAAGCTTTCCATCGAATTCGAATTTCCCACACATGGCAGCTTGGGCACACATGTGGGCAATGTACTCCACCATAAGAGCATCCAAAATCAAGTTGGGTACTCTATTATCTCACTTGACCTTGCCATTTTCTCTGCCCTACGTTAAGGAATCGTGCCCAACCTCTGCCAATTCGTCCCCTGTTCAAATCACACTCAGATCGTGCCCAATTCGTGCCATCTCTTGGCCTATTCACGCCCTTGCTTCGTTAAATTCACTTATGTCACAATGCCCAGGAGATATGAACCCTCCTCCTATGTAGACATGTTTGCCATTCCCGAATTTTCACAGTGCAGGGAAGTGTCTTTGCGCACTGGTTGGGGGCCATTTTTATCTAGCTTGCAGGGCCACGATGATGGCCTCTCTATGCAATTTGCAATTGGTTTTGATGGTGAGACAACACATGTAGGATTTCTCACATTTGAAGTCACATAAGAGTCCATTGCTACTGCAACAATGCTCCCAAGAATGGGAGATAGATGGTTCAAAAACCACCATTTGCCACTCTCAAGTTACAACAGGGTGTTTAAGCCCGAATTCGAGAGAATTTCAGGAGAAAAAGGGTGTGCTAAGGAGTGGTTAAAGGAATAATTGGTCAATCCTCTCATCGTCATCAGAAGGTTAATTACATGTGAAGGTAAATACTCTACTTTCAAAGCTTGTCATTTTAGATTACTGGCTCATTTTCTGTTCAACAAACCCTTAAACTTCCCCTTCTATTTTCTCAAAAGCTTAGAGAATATGTCCTCTCAAGTGAGTAAAAATGTGACTAATCCTCACAACAGTCTTTTCCACCATGGATTGATCAAGCTCCTTGTTCTAGCCGAGTTAGAGAAATAGGGGCAAAATTGGGATGCCTTTATCTCCCAATTTGCAAAACCTCACTTGACAGTTAAGACCGGAAAAAAGCCACTTAGCCTACAAACTACCTGTCCATCCAAGCCTCGCTCTCCAAGAACTCCAAACTCCCTTGCACAAACCCTCTCTTTGCCATAACAATACCAAAATCTTGTTGATATCCCTACTTCTTCATCAGGTAAAAAGACCAAGAGAAAAGACCAAAAAAGCCTATCATTGACCCCCTAATGCCTTCACTCACTCTTGATCCTACACCTAAAAAGCTCCAAGAATTAATGCAAGAAGACTTTCCCATAATTCCTACAAACAAGAGGGGAGCCAATTGATTTGGTAAAGGACCCTTTCAAAAGAGTACCCGGAACACAAGAATCAAACCTTATGTAAAACCTCCACCTACTTCGGATCTGATCCAAGTATCCTCCGACCTTGACAGCCCTCATACGCAACATAGGGAAGTCTCTGCAGATGGATTAGAGCCACTAAGGAAAAAAAAATAGAACCTACCTCACCTTACCAATATCCCATCACTCCTACCTCACCCATGCCCAATCTAGATCCTAAAACTGATAAATTTCCACATCTCTCAAATGATCTAAGCCTTCCTCAGAGATCATCGATTTTGTCCCAACCATAGAGTAGCTACAAAAAGAAAATCATCATCTTCTCCAACAGTTGGAAGAGAGGAAGATAATATATGTACACCTTCATCATGACAATCCAGTCCTTCAAGCAAAGGTCAACTCCCTTCAGTGGTTGGTTGATGAAATGACTAAATCTAACCGTAGCCTCAAAGCACAATTAAAGAAACACAAGAGGCACAAGGCTAAGCCTACACAACAAGAAGGAAAGGCTTCCAAAGTTGATCCTGCTTAGCAAGCCTAGTTCCGAGGGGTAACTTGTTTTTGTTTGCAGTGGGACCTGCAAAATCGTAAGTATGGGGGTAATGTTGGGCCTGAGATATGATCACTTTCATGATGGTTATTATACATTTTTTCTACATGTACATATGCGTTTTTCATCTTTTAAAGGAGCTTTTTGAATAATTTCATGATAAAATGGTATGATCACCATAAGGTACGTGTAATTCATGTTTAATGACTGATTCAAGTATAATTCATCATGTTTTATGGTTTCCAAGGGCTAATTCATGTTTTTTTGGTGTTACAGGGAAAAAATGCACTATGTTTCTAGTTCTGGCACTTGATCTGGCACTCGTTCTGACACTCGATCCGACACTCGTTCCAGCACTCCGTATTGCATAGAAATGGAAGGCGAGTTGGCGGTTATGGCATTGGTGGCCAGTGTTGAGCGAATCAGGAACATGGCTTTTGTTTTTCCTTATCCCCTCCAGCTACTGAGCTCCAGACAACTCAGTTTTCGTTGTCCAAAGATGGCGATTATTGGCTCGCTCCATTTTATATGTTAGGGCATCATTTATTGTATTTTGCTGAAATTAGAAGTGGTTCGACCCTCCTGTGGTTGACCACTTGGGTTGTAAGCTTATAAATAATGATAGGATGGTCATAAGATTGTTAAGCAAGTAGAAGAACCATTGTATTGGAGACAAACTCGTTTTTCTCCGTTTTTGAGTTTTTACATTGCCAAAATTATGCCAGAACTGCGCTTTTGGATTTTTATGGTGAATTTGGCCTGCAGAGTTTGTGGTGTGCTTTTAGAGAGTGACCAGGACTTGCTGGGGGGGCCACTAGCAGTCTAGTAACTATCTTCATTTCTATTTTTCATTTCCTAATTTAATTGCTCTCTTTTTATTTTCTGTACATGTATATTTTTATTGTGCTAACTAGTTTGTTGTAGCTTAATTGTTTTAATTGTTTTGCAGGTTAGATGTGGATACATATTAGCATGTATTGATTTTGTAGGCTAGGAAAAGAGTTGCAAGTCTCTCTCTCTCTCTTTATACTAACCCCGTGTGAAAAGTAGATGTTAAATGATGCTTTCTTTTATAATTTTACATTCAAGTTTAGAACAGATTTTTAATTAGAACAGAACATAGTTTTAATTTGGGTTTTCTTTTGACAAGGATTGATGGATGGATAGATTTAATTCCAGTTTTTAGTTACAAGTTCCTTACTTCATTTTTATATAGATTTCATTTAATTAGTTGTTGTTTAATATAGATTGTTAATTTACTTTTTAATATCAGTTTTTAATTTCAGTTTTTAATTATTTCTTTATTGCAGTTTGAATGGTTAGATTAGACGTAGCATAGTTTTCTTTTACGCAATTTCCTTTCATAGATTAAAATGCAATTAAATTTCTTAGTTAAATAATGATGATCTCGTTATGTTGTTGATGGTTTATACATGAATATGCAGGGTATTTAACATTACTTTTATCATGGCTAAGTTTTCATTGGATTGTTTACTCCACACCTTTCATTTTGCCATCGAGATTAGTGTTGAGCTTATACCATTGGAACTATCCTTTGTTGTCAAGTGTCATCGAGATATCATCCATCACCGCCAAATGCATTCACACAACCACCAACATTATTTCTGAATTGTCATAAGTTAAAATAATAGTTTTCCTGCTTTCATATATATAGTTTCTTGCTTCCATAGCTTAGGAAATAGTCTTATTTGCTGTTGTAGGATAGATAGACTTTGCTTTGATAGATTAGATAGCAGTTTTCTCAAGAATTAGTTGTTAGTCTTTCTTTCTCTCAATAGACTAGATTTCCTTTCATGCATTGCATTGAGCATTTGAATTTCCTTTCATGTAAGAGAAATAGTTTTGCATTAGGAATTTAGTCCACTTGCCTCTTAGGTTAGATAGTTGTTCAATGAGAAGTTTTGCTTGCAATAGTTAGTTGTCTTTTCTTACTTGTCTTTTGCATTCGTAGGTTAGTTAGTTTCCTTTGCTTGCTTGTCTTCTGCTTTAGTAGGTGTGTTAGGTGTCTTTGCTTACTTGTCTATTTGCTTTAATAGGTTAGGTAGGTGATTTTGCTTACTTGCTTATTTATTTTCTTTCATAGGGTAGTTTCTCATTGAATGTAGGTTGGGAAGTTAAAGAAGTTTTATTTTGTCATTTGCTTATTATGCTTAGTAGTTTGCTTTTTCTTATTGTTAAACTAGTTTTCTTTACACAAAGTTTTCATTTTCTTTCATAGGAACTATCCATCGACCCTTGACCCAAAAGTACTTAGGTAACCTAGTTTCATTTTTCTTAGTAGGGTTTTCTCATTAGATAGTTTTGCTTGAGTAGATTAGCCTTAGATAGCTGCCTTCCTTAGTTAGCCTATACTCCTACCAACCTTATACCTTTGGCATGTATTTTGTTGCAACTCTAAGTTTACTTACCCTGGGTTGAAAATTTAATTAATGGTTTTTAAGTGACTTTTTAGTGCATATAGAACACCCGCCACACATGCAGACACTTTTCTATGCGCAATGCATGCATCTCAGGAGACAAAAAGGGAGCCGCACACATCAGACTCAATTATGATACTTTCTAATCACAATTTTCAGAAAAAAAAATTGTACATTTGAATTCCTGTCGAGAAAATATCTAATTTCAAAAAACCAATTGTCCCATACGGAGTCCTGGAAGTGAAGTTATGATCATTTTAAAATCAACAAAATTTTAACATTTTTCTAGAAACGGCTGCACGGTTTTCAAAATTTCATCCAAAATTTATTTGGATATTCTTCATTACAAGAAGAGAGAGTGGATATGTGTGGACATGTAAATGATGCATCTACTTCATCAGATCCATGAAAACATCTACATATTCAACAAAATCTTCAACGAGCACAAACTTGCACAGTTGCGAGGTCTTATTGGAGTGAAGGACCTTGTTGCTTAGCAACTGTTTTTTGTTCCTTCTCATTTCTTTTATGCATTGTAATTTGAGGGCGTGGGTTTCCCATGAGGTTTTCCCTCTTTCCTCATTTATTTTAGTGTTTCTTTTGTATTTGGGTACCTAACATGGCCTCGTTGCTGGGACCCATTCTTTATTTTCACTATAGTGATGTTCAGGGGGGGTGTTGGAGATACTTCAACACACACATAGGATTTATTTTTCCGAAGTTTTTTCCTTGTTTATTAGTTATAATTAGTCATTATCTAGTCTCATATATTTTAGGGGAGAATATTCCACCTGGAGAATATTCTCTTTCAGTTGACACTTCAGTTTGACTAGTTGAGTTGGGTATAGATGTTGCATTGGTTTCGTCACCATGCTAATACGCACTTGCCCTGGGATCATCACCAGACTGGCGCATTACGCTTGATTCCTTAATCTACTCCTCACTACACTCTGTTCAGTCAGTTAATTGAAGACTAGTTGACTAGTTAACTCAGACTAGGTGGCAACTCACTCTTGTAACTCTCTGAGAGACTAGACTAGGTGACAATTTACTTCCGTAACTATTTTTGTGTGTCCAAATCACTCTAGACCACCACTATGGCTCATTAGTTACTCATGTATCCTATATCTATTGTAAATTATTCTCTCTTTGAGTGTGGAATATGGTTAATGAGAATTGTTCCATTCTTTCTCTCCTTCTTCTTCTTTCTCAAACTCTCTCTGCAAATGTGTGTATTATTGTTTAACTAGATCTATTATGTGCAGGTTCAACACATTTAGATGGTATCAGAGCTGACGGACTAGTAAGAAAAATCTACACCAAATTGTTTTGCAGGTACAAAAGATTGAAGACAACAAAAATATGGATTATTCACCGGAAATACTTCTCATGCCTCATAAATATTTCGAATGGAAGCCAAAAATTATGATTCTTCTCAGATGTAGAGGCTTGTACCAAATAACTATGGAAATGGAAGTAGAGCCTAATTCCGTCAATGAGAAAAACAATTTTCTCAATAGACAAGATATGGCCATAGGATGGATCCTCTCGTTTATTTCTCCTGAAATTCTCCATCAAGTATATGATGACTCATAAGAATAAACTCCAAATGAATTATGGACCAGATTGGAGGTTCTATTTGGGAATGAAGAAGATTGTGAAAATTTCATGTAGTAGGTTGAACAGATAGAGACAGAAGAGAAGCCATCAGAAGATCAAACATTTTATTCTGAAGAGTCTTCTACAAAAGTATTTGCACAAATTTGTATTCCAATAATTGAAGATGATGTCTACTCCATTTCAGATTTGTTTTATGAAATTAATGTGGAATATATATGGCATGCATCTCAGGAGTCACATGTAGACACTTTTCCATGCGCAATGCATGCATCTCAAGAGACAAAAAGGGATCCACACACATCAGACTCAATTATGATATTTTCTAATCACAATTTGTAGAAACAAATTGGATATTTGAATTCCTCTTGGAAAAATATCCAATTTCAAAAAAAAATCGTTTGAAACAGAGACCTGGAAGTGAAATTATGATCATTTTAAAATCAACAAAATTTCACCATTTTTCCGAAAACGACCGCATGGTTTTCAAAATTTCATCCAAACTTTATTTGGATATTCTTCATTACAAGAATAAAAAGTGGATATGTGTGGAAATATCAATGACGCATCTACTTTTTCAGATACATTCAGACATCTACATCTTCAACAAAATCTTCAATGAGCACAAACTTGAACAATTGTGAGGTCTTGTTGGAGTGAAGGACATGGTTTCTTAGCAACTATTTTTTGTTCCTTCTCATTTTTTTTATGCATTATGATT
>ML812496.1:85413-104635 GCA_009831015.1 Picea engelmannii
CCTCATTTATTTTAGTGTTTCTTTTGTATTTGGGTACCTAACATGGCCTCGTTGCTGGGACCCATTCTTTATTTTCACCATAGTGATGTTCAGGGGGGGTGTTGGAGATACTTCAACACACACCTAGGATTTATTTTTCCTAAGGTTTTTCCTTGTTTATTAGTCATAATTAGTCATTATCTAGTCTCCTATATTTTAGGGGAGAATATTCCACCTAGAGAATATTCGCTTTCAATTGACACTTCAGTTTGACTAGTTGAGTTGAGTCTAGATGCTTCATTGGTTTCGTCACCATGCAACATTGGGATCATCACCATGCTAATATGCACTTCCCTTGGGATCATCACCATATTGGCGCATTACCCTTGATTCCTTAATCTACTCCTCACTACACTATGTTCAGTCAGTTAACTGGAGACTTTGACTCGTTAACTCAAACTAGGTGGCATTTCACTCCAGTAACTGTCTGGGAGACTAGACTAGGTGACAGTTTACTCCCGTAACCTCTGGTGTGTGTCCAGATCACTCTATACCACCACTATGGCTCAATAGTTACTCATGTATCCTATATCTATTGTAAATTATTCTCTCTTTGAGTGTGGAATACGGTTAATGAGAATTGTTCCATTCTTTCTCTCATTCTTCATCTTTCTCAAGCTCTCTCTGCAAATGTGTGTATTATTGTTTAGCTATATCTATTTTGTGCAGTTTCAACAGATTTACATGGTATCAGAGCCGACAGACTGCTAAGAAAAATCTACACCAAAATGTTTTGCAGGTTCAAAAGATTGAAGACAACAAAAAGATGGATTATTCGCCAGAAATACTTCTCACGCCTCATAACTATTTGGAAGGTAAACCAAATATTATGCTTATTCTCAGATGCAAAGGCTTGTACCAAATAACTATGGTAATGGAAATAAATCATGATTCCATCAATGAGAAAAACAATTTGATCAATAGACAAGATATGGCCATAGGATGGATCCTCTCGTTTATTTCTCCTGAAATTGTCCATCAAGTATATGACGACTCAAAGGAATCAACTCCAAATGAATTATGTACTAGAATGGAGGTTCTATTTGGGAATAAATAAGATTGTGAGGATTTCATGCAAGAGGTTGAACATATAGAACTAGAAGAGAAGCCATGAGAAGATCAAACATTTTATTCTGAAGAGTCTTCTACAAAAGTATTTGCACAAATTTGTATTCCAATAATTGAATATAATGTCTACTCCATTTCAGATTTGTTTTCTGAAATTCATGTGGAATATATATGGCATACATCTCAGGAGTCACATGTAGACACTTTTCCATGCGCAATGCATGCATCTCAGGAAACAAAAAGGGAGATACGCACATCAGAATCAATTATGATATTTTCTTATCACAATTTGCAAAACTAAATTGGATATTTGAATTCCTCTAGGGAAAATATCCAATTTCAAAAAAACAAATTGTCCAAAATGGAGTCCTGGAAGTGAAGTTATGATCATTTTAAAATCAACAAAATTTCAACATTTTTCCTGAAACGGCCACAAGGTTTTCAAAATTTCATCGAAACTTTATTTGGATATTATGCATTACAAGAAGAGAAATTGGATATGTGTGGACATATCAATGATGCATCTACTTCATCATATCTATGCATACATATAGATCTTCAACAAAATCTTCAACGAGCACAAACTTGCACAATTGTGAGATCTTCTTGGAGTGAAGGACATGGTTTCTTAGCAACTGTTTTTTGTTCCTTCTCATTTTTTTTATGCATTGTAATTTGAGGGGGGGGGGATTCCCATGAGGTTTTCCCTCTTTCCTCATTTATTTCAGTGTTCCTTTTTATTTTGGTACCTAACATGTCCTCGTTGCTAGGACTCATTCTTTATTTTCACCATAATGATGTTCAGGGGGGGTGTTGGAGATCCTTCAACACACCCCTAGGATTTATTTTTCCTAAGGTTTTTCCTTGTTTATTAGTCACAATTAGTCATTATCCAGTCTCCTATATTTTAGGGGAGAATATTCCACCTGGAGAATATTCTCTTTCAGTTGACACTTCAGTTTGACTAGTTGAGTTGGGTCTAGATGTTGCATTGGTTTCTTCATTATGCAAAATTTGGATAATCACTATGATAATGCACACTTTCCTTGGGATCATCACCATAATGGTGCATTACCATTGATTCCTTAATCTACTCCTCACTACACTTTGTTCAGTCAATTAACTAAAGACTAGTTGACGAGTTAACTCAGACTAGGTGGCAGTTCACTCTCGTAACTGTCTAAGAGACTAGACTCAGTGGAAATTTACTCCTGTAACTATTGGTGTGTGTCTAGATCACTCTAGACCACCACTATGGAACATTAGTTACTCATTGTAACACCCTGTTTCCCCCAGCTTGTAAATATAACTGGACTGGCCAAGGGCTATGGCAAACTCATAAATGTGAATATGTGATGTAAATGGACCTTGAGGAAGAGGTCAATGAATGTGAATGATATTTTGAATTTATTGCAGGACTGTTGAGAGCGGATGTGCAGAAAAAGAGACCACGATGGCGGTGGAAGGCCCATGAAAAGGTGGCGTTAACTTCCACCGAGAATTAAATACCGTATTTGGACTCCACTAGCCCGGAGAACCAAAAGCGGCTCGCTGGCCCTGAAATTTAATGCTTCGCAGGCTGGTAGGTGGATGGCTTGATGAGGGATGGGATGGTGAACCGCCCATCCGTAGAGCCATCCGACATGATCGGTGCAAGGGTAATCGTACCACACGCAACCTCGCGAGAGGATAAGGCGTATGGCAGAAGCAATTGAGAGGGCAGACGCGAGGGGAACTCTGGCATTACGCAGAGTGAGTGATAGCAGAGAGGAAGGATTGCAACCTTCGCTCCTGGTCACTGGAAGACAGAGAGATGCAGTCTTAGAGCATCGTGGTCTCAGCTCGGGGGTGGCTAGTGGTAAATCCGTTGGGAGTCGCTGAGCTTACGGTTGGGTGGAAACGAGCACCCCTCTCAACAGTTGCCCATACTTCTAATGTCATTTCTGATAAGTGTTTTATATATATTGCATCTTGAAATTCATAGACTAATATATGCATACATATGCTCATAGAACTGTGAAATTGTGAATGATTTCAGTGTTAGAATGTCTGTGCAGTGTTTGATAAGAATGAATAGATATATGCTTATAACAGAGGAAACCATGCATGAATTATGTTGATAAATGGATTTGATTATGCATGAGCTGAACCAAGTCAGACTTCCAGTCCATCCTCGGGAGTTTGTTTCCCTTTGTATGTTTCCAGGAATGCCCTGGATTAGATCTCTTCACAGAGATTCCCTTCTTAGAAAGGTTCACCAAGAACCCAGAAAAATGACTTGAACGCGCAAGTATTAATAACCCTGTACGAAGAGGAATGACCCTCTTAAGAGTTCGAAGTAGCAGCGTAGGGATAAGTAACGAACTGAAAAATGAAATCATGTCGGAAGACCCATGGTCATTCACGACCATCAGATCGACAGAAGTAGTAGGAGCGTCATATCCCTTTCTCCTTTTCCCTCTATCTTTGTGAATAGCGGGGAAATCAGGATCATAGGTCCCCCCCCCAGGGTCCATGAGAACATTTGGACCGTTGATCTTTCCACATCCATGAAGTAGTGGAAGAAATGCGTGAGGTGGGACAATATGAGCCGTTGGATCTCCTTCGGAAATCCCGTCGGCCCTTGGATCGGGTTAAGATGCTCAAAATTTAGTCTCTGGAGTGTGTGCAGGAAAAACGGGTCTAGACCGTTAGATCTTGGTCCAATTACCCGTCAGTCGTCAGATCGGACTGGAGCTGTCCGAGGGTTACCATCGGGAGTCCATCCATCGGCATATCGGGATTCTCAAGGACAAGAAAATTGAGACACTACAAGTCTCGAAACGCCGGGAAGATCTGAACCATCCGTTGAGGATACACATGGCGGAGATTGAGGTTTACTATCAGGAGTCGGGATATCAACATACCCATGGATAGGAGACTGGGGAAGTCTGAAGTAAAAACCCTGGAAAAATCTAAGCCATCCGTTTAGGGAGACAGGTACCCAAAATCCATAAAGAGTCGGGATATTCGGCATCGGGAAATCGGAGTTCCTGAGGCCGTGAGAATGGGAACATCACAAGTCTCGAAATCCCAGAGGAATCAGGACCGTCCATCAGAAAAGGATGCAGGGCAGCAATCGACGTCGTCGGGGAAGGTCTCGACAGGAAGCTTTTGATCAGTGTTTGTGTCATTGGGATATCGAGAATCCTGATGACAATTTGTTTACGCATTTTGGAATCGCGACGCTCAAAAACCCAATGAGTGGGAGCCAGCTGTCAATATATTGGAGAAGCAGGAAGCGCCATTATGGGGGCCAGCTGTCAGCGTAGCGGGAAGACGGGATTCGAAGGGTCAGGAATCCCGTGAGCCCATACATCTTGGCATTGAAAACCCCGTAGCCCCGACGAGGGATAAGACTACGATCACAGGGATTGTGGTCATGTGAGCTAGGAGAGCTAGTGCGTAAAAGGGCGCGTCGGGATTCGAGGAATCGCGAGTCCTGGGGATGTTTGCATTTCGACATTGGAAAGTCCGAAACCCTAATGGGGAACAAGGCTACGGTCTTGTGAGATAGAGGTCACGTGGACGAAAGTATTATCCCGGGAGGCTAAGGCGACAGAGGTGTGTATCGGGAATCGGGGATCGGTAAACCAAATTGTTGCGACATAACGAGTGTCAAAACCCCGATGAGGTGGTAAGGCTACGGTCACATAGGGGGAGGTCGTATGGACTTGAAAGAGTATCCTGAGGGGACTAGCTGTAGTTGGAGTGCGTCGGGAATCGGAGGATCGTGGATCCAAAGGGCATATGAATTTTGGCATTAGAAAGCCCGAAACTCCGACGAAAATAAAAGTATAAGGCTGCGGTCTCGTGAGCATGGTCGTGTGGTCCAGGCCATAGCCCGGAGGGGCTAAGGCCAGAAGAGAGCTTATCAAGGATTCGAGAGCTCCGTGATCAAGAGTCTGTATTTTCTTGACGGTAAACCCCGATGAACGGAAGAGATTCTGTCGGAGGATATCAGTGTTTGTAATGATCGTTAGATGTGGAAACAAGACGTTAACTTAAGCCGGGTCTGGAATAGTGTGGCCTGTGAAGTGGGGTCCCTCCCTGTCATGAAGACCACCGTGTCGCATTTCCCTCTTGCCACCTGTAAGCTACCTAACCGCGCAATGGGGCGTTTCTCATTGGTTTCTCTCCACCCCTGTTGAGGTTTGTTCCTCTTGGCCATTCGCTGACCCCGTAGGGATTCATCCATATTGGTCACTCGCTAGCCCTGCCAGGGTTCGACAGTTGTAGAGTCGAATGTTTGGACGTTACTGTAGAACCGAAGTGCGAAATGAAAAAGACGTTGCATTCAAATTGAACTGTGATCCTAACCCACGATCACATGGTAACAGAGAAGGAGAGAGAAAGAGCCAGCTTACGCTGGGCCTCCATGGTTATTTAGGGGTTTGAGTCTGACAGAGGACCGGAAAATTTTGATTTAGGTAGTGGGTATGTTACAAAGTGGTATCAGAGCATGGTTACAACACTCGGCCTAATTGGGCGCATGCACGAATCGTGCTTAAACTCCGTTCGAAGCACTCCTACGAGAAGTAACCCCCTAACTGGGCTCTTTGGTCCAGGATTAAAAAAACTTGGAAAATGAGAACCCGATTGTGTGTGCATGTGAAAGAGTTATGAATTTATGCACAAATTATAAAAATGTATTTAACCCTTGAATAATAACCAACGTTTGTCTTTTCACTCAAGCGGACGATCAACCGCAGGAATCTACAGACACAGAGTATGGTGACTCACCAAGAGGTGGGAGAAGGCTCCCACAACAGAGACGAAGAGTCTGATGAAAGAAGAGAAATAGGAACCCCTCCAGACCTAGCTGAGACTGTGAGGAGTCTCATGGTAGAATTGCAAATCTGCAAGGCCGATAATGAAAGGATGATGAAAGAATAAGAAAAGCAAACCAAAATTAATGCAGTTCTACTGCAGAGCTTATCCGACCTACAGTGACAAATGCAACATGAACCTGAGATGCAGAATCATGGTCATGTCAGTGGTCACACTAAGAGAAGCACATCCATAAAATTCCACCCCAGAGGTAAGGACCAGTGTCAGATGATTCCACTAAGAAGGAAGCTAGTGATAAAGAAGGCTCTTCCCGCAGCAGGACTAGTCCCTATTCTCGCAAAAAACAGAAGAAGCAAAAGACTTCCAAGAATCATAAATTTGAAGAATTCAGGAAGTCCAAACCTCCCTCCTTCGATGGTGAGATAAATAAGGGAGAGGAAGCCGAGGCCTGGCTACTTGGACTGAAGAAATATTTCAGAGTCCATGATTTTTCAGAGAACTTGAAGGCCCGAGTGGCCACTTTCAATCTGAACGGAAAGGCTTCCATCTGGTGGGATGACCTTAAGAATATGAAAGGGATCCGCGAGGAGGACCTGTCTTGGAAAAGGTTTGAGAAGTACTTCCGAAAGAAGTATTTGTCGGAAAGGTATTTCGATGAGAAGGCTAAAGAGTTCTATGAACTTAAACTAGGACAACTCACTATGGAGGAATATGTCAACAAATTCCTCGACTTATTGAGATATGTACCCTACATCAAAGCAGAAAAGGTGAAGGCACAACGCTTCATCAGTGGGCTACCCAAAGAATACCGGAACCGAATCGAATTCGATAAGCCAAAGACCTTAGAAGACACTATACGAAAGGCAACATATTGTCATGAACAATATGGACATCAGGCAGAGTCTCGTGGAGATTGGAAACAGAATAATGGTTCAAGATTTCAGAAAAAGGGGAGCAAATCCTTAGGATTTGAAAACTACAAGAAGAACCACAGAATGAACTTTCCAACCCGGAGTGTACTCCAGCATAACTTTCCCTCGGTGGGCGGAAATAAAACTTCTGGACCTATACCAATAAAGACTGATGACCCAAAGAGGAAACCTTTGGAATGTTGGGATTGCAGAGGAGAGCACCTCCGGAGAGACTTCCCACACTGACAACAGAATAGTCAGAAAGTTTATAACCTTCAGGAAGCGACCACAGTCAACGATGTGGCGAGGAGTGTGCCACAAATTTATGCAGCCTTGGATAATAACCAAGTTGACCACCAAGCTTCAGTGGTGGAAATAGAAGGTATGATTTTCAACCACCTAGTGTCTATTTTGATTGACCCTGGTTCAAATTTGAGTTATATAGCCCCTAGAGTTGTTGATAAGTGTAAACTATAGCCACAGAAGAAAACTAAATCATGGTTGGTACAGTTAGCCACTGGCACTAAAAGAAAGATGGTAGAGTCCATACCAGCCTGCCAATTAATGTTGGGTGAATTCCCCACCCAAGCAAACCTTAATGTATTACCCCTGGGATCATACGATCTGTTGATTGGTATGGACTGGCTAGCCACCCATAAAGCCAAACTGGAATGTTACTATAAAACCTTAGAATGTGTGAGCAAAGAAGGAAAAAGGATAACCCTTCAAGGGATCCGAAAACCGGTCTCAGTGAGACAAATATCAACCCTGCAAATGAGGAAGTATTGCCAAAAGGGATGTCCCCTATATGCGATACAGGTGTTGAAAACAACTGAAGGTGCAAAACCAAGCCCTGATGATCACCCTATCCTGAGAGAATATAGAGATGTATTTCCGGAAGAGGTACCAGGTCTACCTCCGAGAAGAGACATTGACTTCTCGATAGAACTCGCACCAGGAGCGGTGCTGGTGTCTAAGACACCCTACCGGATGAGCACACCTGAGTTAGTTGAACTCAAATTGCAATTGAAAGAAATGATGGACAAGGGTTATATTCGACCCAACGTATCCCCATGGGGAGCACCGGTCTTGTTTGTGAAAAAGAAGGATGGCACCCTTAGACCGTGCATAGATTACAGACAACTCAATAAAGTAACCATAAAAAACAAGTACCTGTTTCCCAGGATCGATGATCTATTCAATCAGTTGGGAGGTGCGTCTATTTTCTCAAAAATTGACTTGAGGTCGGGTTACCATCAAGTCCGAATCAAGGGTGAAGACATCCATAAGACCACTTTCCGGACATGGTATGGTCACTACGAGTTTTTGGTAGTGCCATTTGGGTTAACCAATGCCCCTACCACTTTCATGAGCTTAATGAACAATGTACTCAGTAAATTTCTAGATAAATTTGTACTAGTTTTTATTGATGACATTTTAATCTACTCTGAGAATAGAGAAGAACATGAAGAACATCTTAGACTTGTGTTGCAAGTGCTAAGAGAGCATCAAATCTATGCCAAATTCAGTAAATGTGACTTCTTTCAGAAGCAAATACACTACTTGGGACATGTTCTATCTGACGAAGGGGTAGCAGTAGATCCTGACAATATTAGGTCTATCATGGAATGGCCTACCCCAAAGGATGTCTCGGACATCAGATCCTTTATGAGATTTGCGGGATACTATAGGAGATTTATAAAATATTTCTCCAATATTGGTTGTCCAATCACTGCCCTCCAGAAGAAGGGAACAAAATTATTGTGGACATAGCAGTGTGAAGAAATATTTCAAATCTTGAAACACCTACTAACCCATGCACCTGTATTGAAAATCGTCGACCCAAAAGCTGACTTCCTTGTGTGCACGGATGCCTGTAAGGAAGGGCTCGGAGGAGTCCTTATGTAGGAAGGAAAGGTGATCTGTTATGAATCCCAAAAATTGAGTGAACATGAGGTCAATTATGTAACTCATGATCTAGAACTGGCTGCCATAGTGCACGCCTTAAAAATGTGGAGGCATTACCTCTTGGGAAGAAAGTTTGTGCTTATGACAGATCATTGTGGATTACAGTATTTGTTTGATCAACCCAAGCTGAATGCTAGACAAGCCAGGTGGATGGCCCTCCTTAGCGAGTTTGATTTTGAAATCAAACACATTAAAGGGGAAGAGAATAGGGTGGCCGATGCCCTTAGCAGAAGCATGAGAACAATTCACCTGGCAGCGGTGAGTACCTGCGAGACAGATGTCAAGAACAGAGTCAAAAAGGCACAAGAAACAGATCCCTTCGTCTGAAATGTGATCCTGTACCTACAAAAAGAACCCGTTGGAGCAAAATATGAAGGCTATCAGATGACCGAAGGAGGATTGCTCACCCACAGAGATAGAATGTACATTCCAAATCGTGACGACTTGAAGAAGTTCATCATGGATGAACTACATAAAAGACCCTACAATGGTCACCCAGGCTACCAGAAAATGATCACTGCCACCTGGAAACAATTTTATTGGCCTGGAATGAAGAAAGACATAGCCAATTATTTGGCCCAATGCATAGAGTGCCAACAGGTTAAAGTAGAACATCGACACCCAGCAGGACTACTACACCCTTTACCCATCCCAGAATGGAAATGGGAGACCATCTCCATGGATTTTATTATTGGATTGCCAACTTCAACCAAACAAAATGATGCCATTATGGTAGTGGTGGATAAACTGAGCAAGTCTACTCATTTCATCCCCGTCAAATCAACCTGCAAGGCGATAGATATCGCCTAGATATTCATGAAAGAGGTATTCCGACTGCACGGTATGCCGAGGGAAATAATATCTGACAGAGACACAAAATTTACTTCCAATTTTTGGAAGTCACTGATGGTGAGATTAGAGACTAAATTGTTGTTTAGCACCGCCTATCACCCTCAAACCGACGGACAGACAGAAAGAGTAAATCAAATATTAGAGGATATGTTAAGGATGCATGTAATGCATCAACCCAGGAAATGGGAAGACTACCTGCCATTGGCAGAATTTGCCTACAACAACGGCTACCAAACATCATTAAAGATGAGTCCCTTCGAGGTCCTCTATGGTAGACAGTGTAATACACCAGTCAGCTGTAATAACCCTGTAAACAAGATTTCTATTGGACCCGATATGTTGAAAGAGATGGAACAACAAGTGACTTAGATAAAACAAAATCTGAAGGTCGCTCAGAACCGACAGAAAAGATACGCTGATCAAAAGAGAACTCCAAGAGAGTTCAAAATAGGAGACCATGTATATCTCAGAATTAATCCCAGAAGGAGTTCCCTCAAAATGGGATCTTGTGCCAAGTTGGCACCCCGGTATTGTGGACCCTTTGAGGTTCTCGATAGTGTGGGACCTGTAGCCTATCGGCTAGCACTTCCTCCCACAGTAAAATCACATAATGTTTTCCATGTTTCATTATTAAAGAAATATGTACATGATGCTAATCATATAATTGACTGGTCTATGATCCAGGTGGAATCGGAGGGAGAATTTCTACCAAAACCCCGATGCATAATGGACAGAAAGGAAACCCCGCTCCGGAACAAAACCATTGCATAGGTCAAGGTGCAGTGGAAACATTTTGGCCCAGATGAGGCTACATGGGAAATGGAAGATGCCATGAGACAGGAATATCCAATTTTGTTTAATTCTGTACATGAAATCCATGTTAGTAGATAAGAACATCGAGGACGATGTTCCTTTTTGGGGGGATGGAATTGTAACACCCTGTTTCCCCTAGCTTGTAAATATAACTGGACTGGCCAAGGACTATGGAAAACTCATAAATGTGAATATGTGATGTAAATGGACCTTGAGGAAGAGGTCAATGAATGTGAATGATATTTTGAATTTATTGCAGGACTGCTGAGAGGGGATGTGCAGAAAAAGAAACCATGATGGCGGTGGAAGGCCTCTGAAAAGGTGGCGTTAACTTCCACCGAGAATTAAATACCATATTTGGACTCCACTGTCCCGGAGAACAAAAAGCAGCTCACTGGCCCTGAAATTTAATGCCTCGCAGGCTGGTAGGCGGATGGCTTGATGGGATGGGATGGTGAACTGCCCATCTGTAGAGCCGTCCGACCTGATCGACGCGAGGGTAATCGTGCCACACGCAACCTCGCGAGAGGATAAGGTGTATGGCAGAAGCGATTGAGATGGCAGATGCAAGGGGAACTCTGACATTACACAGAGTGAGTGATAGCAGAGAGGAAGGATTGCAACCTTCACTCCTGGTCACTGGCAGACAGAGAGACGCAGTCTTAGAGCATCGTGGTCTCAGCTCGGGGGTGGCTAGTGGTAAATCCGTTGGGATTCGCTGAGCCTACGGTTGGGTGGAAACGAGCACCCCTCTCAGTAGTTTCCCATACTTACAGTGTCATTTCTGATAAGTGTTTTATATATATTGCATATTGAAATTCATAGACTGATATATGTATACATAGGCTCATAGAACTGTGAAATTGTGAATGATTTCAGTGTTAGAATGTCTGTGCAGTGTTTGATAAGAATGAATAGATATATGCTTATAACAGAGGAAACCATGCATGAATTATGTTGATAAATGGATTTGATTATGCATGAGATGAACCAAGTCAGACTTCCAGTCCATCCTCGGGAGTTTGTTTCCCTTTGTCTGTTTCCAGGAATGCCCTAGATTAGATCTCTTCACAGAGATTCCCTTCTTAGAAAGGTTCACCAAGAACCCAAAAAAGGACTTGAATGCTCAAGTCTTAATAACCCTGTACGAAGAGGAATGACCCTCTTAAGAGTTCTGAGTAGCAGTGTAGGGATAAGTAATGAACCGAAAAATGAAATCCTATCGGAATACCCATGGTCATTCATGACCATCAGATCGACAGAAGTAGTAGGAGCATCATATCCCTTGCTCCTTTTCCCTCTATCTTTGTGAATAGCGGGGAAATCAGGATCGTAGGTCCCCCCCCTCAGGGTCCATGAGAACATTTGGACCATTGATCTTTCCACATCCACGAAGTAGTGGAAGAAATGCGCAAGGTGGGACAATCTGAGCCGTTGGATCTCCTTCGGAAATCCCGTCGGTCGTTGGATCGGGTTAAGATGCTCAGAATTTAGTCTCTGGAGTGTGTGAAGGAAGAACGGGTCTAGACCGTTAGATCTTGGTCCAATTAACCGTCATTCGTTGGATCAGACCGGAGCTATCCGAGGGTTACCATCAGGAGTCCAGCCATCGGCATATCGGGATTCTCAAGGACAAGAAAATCGAGACACTACAAGTCTCGAAACGCTGAGAAGATCTGAACCATCCATTGAGGATACACGTGGCGGAGATCGAGGTTTACTATTGGGAGTCAGGATATCAACATCCCCATGGATAGGAGACCGGGGAAGTCCGAAGTAAAAACCCCGGAAAAATCTAAGCCGGCCATTTAGGGAGACAGGTGCCCGAAATCCGTAGAGAGTCGGGATATTCGGCATCGGGAAATCGGAGTTCCTGAGGCCGTGAGAATGGGAACAACACAAGTCTCGAAATCCCAGAGGAATCAGGACTATCGATTAGAAAAGGACGTGTGGAAGCAATCGGCCCCATTGGGGAAGGTCCGACAGGAAGCTGTTGATCGGCGTTTGTGTCATTGGGATATCGGGAATCCTGATGACAATTTGTTTATGCATTTTGGAATCGCGACGCTCGAAAACCTGATGAGTGGGAGCCAGCTGTCAATATATTGGAGAGGTAGGAAGTGCCATTATGGGGGCCAGTTGTCAGCGTAGCGGGAAGACGGGATTCGAAGGATCGGGAATCCCGTGAGCCCATACATCTTGGCATTGAAAACCCCGTAGCCCCGACGAGGGATAAGACTGCGGTCACGGGGATTGTGGTCATGTGAGCTAGGAGAGATAGCACCTAAAAGGGCATGTCGGGATTCGAGGAATCGCAAGTCCTGGGGATGTTTTCATTTCGACATTGGAAAGTATGAAACCCCGATGGGGGACAAGGCTACGGTCTTGTGAGATAGAGGTCACATGGACTAAAGTATTAGCACGGGAGGCTAAGGCGACAGAGGTGTGTATCGAGAATCGAGGATCGGTAAACCAAATTGTTGGGACATCACGAGTGTCAAAACCCCGATGAGGAGGTAAGGCTGCGGTCACATAGAGGGAGGTCATATGGAATTGAAAGACTAGCCTGAGGGGACTAGCTGTAGTTGGAGTGCGTCGGGAATCGAAGGATCGCTGATCCAAAGGGCATATGCATTTTGGCATTAGAAAGCCCGAAACTCCGACAAAAAGAAAAGTATAAGGCTGCGGTCTCGTGAGCACATTCGTGTTGACCAGGCCATATCCCGTAGGGGCTAAGGCCGAAAGAGAGCTTATCAAAGATTCGAGAGCTCCGTGATCAAGAGTCTGAATTTTCTTGACGGTAAACCCCGACGAACAGAAGAGATTCTGTCGGAGGATCTCAGGGTCTGTAATGACTGTTAGATGTGGAAACAAGATGTTAACTTAATCCGGGTCCGGAATAGTGTGGCGTGTGAAGTGGGGTCCCTCCCTGTCATGACGACCACCGTGTCGTGTTTCCCTCTTGCCACCTATATGCCACCTAACCACGCAACGGGGCGTTTCTCATTGGTTTCTCTCCACCCCTATTGAGGTTTGTTCCTCTTGGCCATTCGCTGACGCCATAGGGATTCATCCCTATTGGTCACTCGCTAGCCCTTCCAGGGTTCGGTAATTGCAGAGTCGAATGTTTGGACGTTACTGTAGCACCGAAGCGTGAAATGAAAAAGATGTTGCATTCAAATTGAACCGTGATCCTAACCCACGATCACATGGGAACAAAGAAGGAGAGAGAAAGAGCCAGCTTACGCTGGGCCTCCATGGTTATTTAGGGGTTTGAGTTCGACAGAGGACTGGAAAAATTTGATTTAGGTAGTGGGTATGTTACACTCATGTATCCTATATATATTGTAAATTATTCACTCTTTGAGTGTGGAATATGGTTAATGAGAATTATTCCATTGTTTCTCTCCTTCTTCTTCTTTGTCAAACTCTCTCTGCAAATGTGTGTATTATTTTTTAGTTATATCTATTCTATGCAAGTTCAACAAATTTACATGGTATCAGAGTCGACGGACTACTAAGCAAAATCTACACCAAAATGTTTTGCGGGTACAAAATATTGAAGACAACAAAAAGATGGATTATTCACTGAAAATCCTTCTCACGCCTCATAACTATTTGGAATTGAAGCCAAAAATTCTTCTTATTCTCATATGTAGAGGCTTGTACCAAATAACTATGGCAATGGAAGTAGAGCCTGATTTCGTCGATGAGAAAAATGATTTTCTCAATAGACAAGATATGGCCATAGGATGTATCCTCTTGTTTATTTCTCCCGAAATTCTCCATCAAGTATATGAGGAATCACAAGAATAAACTCCAAATGAATTATGGACCAAATCGGAGGTTCCATTTGGGAATAAAGAAGATTTTGAAGATTTCATGTAGGAGGTTGAACAGATAGAGCCAGAAGAGAAGCCATCAGAAGATCAAACATTTTATTCTGAAGAGTCTTCTACAAAAGTATTTGCACAAATTTGTATTCCAATAATTGAATATGAAGTCTAATCCATTTCATATTTGTTTTCTAAAATTCATGTGGAATATATGTGGCATGCATCTCAGGAGTTACATGCAGACACATTTCCATGCACAATGCATGCATCTCAAGAGACAAAAAGGGAGCCGCACACATCAGACTTAATTATGATATTTTATGATCACAATTTGCATAAACAAATTATATGTTTGAATTCCTCTTGGAAAAATATCCAATTTCAAAAAACAATTCGTCTGAAACAGAGTCATAGAAGTGAACTTATGATCATTTTAAAATCAATAAAATTTCAGCACTTTTCTGGAAACGGCCGCACGGTTTTCAAAATTTCATCCAAACTTTATTTGGATATTCTTCATTATAAGAAGAGAAAGTGGATATGTTTGGACATATCAATGATGCATCTACTTCATCAGATCCATTTAGACATCTACATCTTCAACAAAATCTTCAACGAGCACAANTTCCTCATTTATTTCAGTGTATCTTTTGTATTTGGGTACCTAACATGGCCTCGTTACCGGGGCCCATTCTTTATTTTCACCATAGTGATGTTCAGGGGGGGTGCTGGAGATACTTCAACACACACCTAGGATTTATTTTTACTAAGTTTTTTCCTTGTTTATTAGTCATAATTATTCCTTATCCATTCTCCTATATTTTAGGGGAGAATATTCTCGTTCAGTTGACACTTCAGTTTGACTAGTTGAGTTGAGTCTAGATGTTGCATTGGTTTCGTAACCATGCAATATTGGGATCATCACCATGCTAATGCGCACTTTCCTTAAGATCATCAATAGACTGATGCATTACCCTTGATTCCTTAATATACTCCTCACTACACTCTGTTCATCCAATTAACTGGAGACTAGTTGACTAGTTAACTCAGACTAGGTGGCAGTTCACTCCCGTAACTACCTGAGAGACTAGAGTAGGTGGCAGTTTACTCCCGTAACTGCTAGCGTGTGTCCGGATCACTGTAGACCAACACTATGGCTCATTAGTTACTCATGTATCCTATATCTATTGTAAATTATTCACTCTTTGAGTGTGGAATGCAGTTAATGAGAATTCTTCCATTCTTTCTCTTCTTCTTCTTTCTCAAACTCTCTCTGCAAATGTGTGTATTATTGTTTAGCTAGATCTATTCTGTGCAGTTTCAACACATTTACACCAAAGACACATTTATATTATTTGAGGAAAATTTGGTTCTTATAGAGTAGATGGAGAACTTGATTTACATGGGAGAGATGTGATGGCCAATTTTTACTATACATGATAATATCATCAAAGAAAACTAAGACAAAATGATGGAGAAAAGGATGGAAGACATGATTCATAAGACTTTGGAAAGTGGAAGGAGCATTACAAAATCCAAAGGGCATTACCAAGAATACATAATGACCCTCATGAGTGATAAGGGTAGTCTTGGGAATGTCATCTTCTTTCATACGGATCTGGTGGTAGCTAGAACGTAGATCTAGTTTTGTGAAGTACTGAGCACCACTCAATTCATCCAAGAGGTAAACAATGACAAGAATGGGGAATTTATCTTTGATGGTGAGTTTGTTGAGGGCATGAAAATCAGGACACATGCACCATGTACCTTATTTCTTGAGTACCATGACCACAGGGGGAGAATGGGGACTAGTACTGAGACGAATTACACCTGCTTCTAGCAATTCATGAACAATTTCTTAATTTCATTATTCTGGGAAAAGGGAGGATGATAAGGATGAACATTGGGAGGAAGACTTCTCGAGATGAGAGGGAAGTAATTACCATGGACTCCAAAGGAAGGGGGGAGTTCTTTGGGAGTGGTAAAAACAAATTGGTGGTGGGAGAGGATAGATTGGAGGTCGAGATGTGTATAAGGTGTCTCAACAACCTGAATGGAGTGGAGTTGGGATATAATGCCCGAATGACCTTTTTTTAGGAGATTTTCTATGCGATGGGAACTGATTATCTCAGGGAATCCTATTGTGATACCTTGGAACTTATATTGGTGTCCCTTTTGTTGGAATTGCATGGTTAAGTCCTTAAAATACATGAGAATGTGGCCTAGAGTGCGTAACCATTTGGCACCAAGAACAATGTCACAACCAACCATGTCTATAGAAAACATATGGGATTTCTAGTGATACTAACCAATTTGAAGTCACACATTTTCACATTGTCCCCCATATTTCATGGAACCACCATTCGAAATCATGATTTGAAAATTATGGATGGAGCAGATGTATCAATTGAATTCTTGGGAAATGCAGCGATGAATAAAATTATGGGTGCTACCATTGTCCAAAAGGATGATGAATTTATTATTTTTTATGTGACCAATTAATTTGAGAGTCTGGGGAGCAGAGAATCCAGTGAGGACATTAAGTGAAATCATCAGGTCAACGTTTGGTGGATCAGAGGGTGGGGTCATATCAGATGGTGGTGGTAGTTCCTCCATAAGTGGAACAAAAACATCTTCCTCATAAATATCCTCAGTCACAAGAATAAAAATCTTTTGTTCCTTACACTTGTGCCCAGGAAAATATTTATCATCACAATTATAGAAAAGACCCTTGAGTTGACGTTCGACCATTTCAGTTCTGGTTAATTTTTGGATCTTAAGGGAAGTTGCAGGAGGGGCATAATTGGTGGGTTTAGGGAGAGGAGGAAATGAGGGTTTGTGGGTCTGGTAGGATGCAATATGTTGTGCTTCCTTTGCTCATTGAGTAGCTTCCAACCAAGTCTCAGGGCATGCCATGAGAACATGGGCACGAAGTTCATCTTTGAGGCCACTTATAAAGTATTCCCTAAAGAAAGCATCTGACATACCCTCTGTTTTGAAATCCAAGTGCTCAAATGTGGCAATAAATTCTTCCACTATCCCAGATTTCTTTAACTTGGTCAAATAGCCTAAATGGTGTGTGTCAGAGTCAAAGCAGTCATAAAATTTGACCACAAACTGTGTCCAAGAAATATACCCTTGGCATGCCTTTTTTCTCCATTTCCACCATTTCCATCATTCTTGATCCAGATATAGGACACCATAATGAATCTTGGATAAATCATCAGTAATTCCATGCAAAGAGAAATAATGTTCCATTTGGGTGACCCATCCTATGGGATTTGATCCATCAAATTTGTTCACCTCAATTATTGGAGGGTGGAGGTCTCAAGAAAAGTGGGGATTATGAGGACCTTGGTAATGGGAAGAGTCATGGTCATCCTGATAAGATGGTTGTTCATAAGAGGAAGGGTTTTGGGAACGACCCATGAAGTGTTCAAAGGTGGATTTGAGGTCTTTAAGGTCTTTGATGTGGGAACATTGTTCCCCGAGGATCACAATAGACAAATTGATTGAGATAATGTTGGAACTGATAGTCTTGGTGTCTTCCTTGTTCTGGTGGGTGTCAATAACCAAGATATTGAGTTCTTGGGCTCTTGTGGTAGCCATTTGGAAAAATGGGCTGGAAAATGGTATAGGGGAAACAAAAGGGATCTGGAGGGGTGGGTGGGGCCACTGAGAAGAAGGGTGTCAAATGATAGGAACCACTGCAATCAGGGTAAAAAGGGGGATCCAATGGGATAGGGGGAAAATAAGGATGTCAGAGAAGGGTAGGGTCCACAAAAAACAATTGTTAAAAATGATAGGTATCACTAGAATTAGGGCGAAGAGAGGAACTTAGTGGGATAGGTCCCAAATAAGTGTGTCGGTGGCACCACTATACTCCTCTTTTTTTTACTCTTGCGGATTTATACTAGGGCCTCAATAATACTGCAGTGGCGAAATGCCCAAATGCTTAATAGGAACACATGTGTAGTAATTTCGCAACCAAAATGTAGAATATATAGTTGTGTGGTGATAGATCTTGTATTTTCTATGTTTGTTTATGTCCTGAGGGGTAGGATATTCAAGGTTTCTACAAACAAGGGCTTTCCCTCTGTTATAGCTCTCTGATATATGTTGTAGGGTCCAACAGTAGTACTCAGCCCAAGATCTCAGGGGACCAACTAAGGAGGCTAGACCATGCCCTTAGTCGTACTACCAGACTACCTAGGTACTAGAGAGTATCTTCCCGAGTGTTGTTCTTAGTGGAACTATAGCAGTCAGGGGACTGATCAATTTATCTATGGAGGGCTTCAAGATATCTAGGTAGATCCATATACAGGTGTTGTCTGATGCGCTACCACTCGAAGGGGTACCAACAGGGGTTACAATGGTGGCCAACATATGTGTTCTTAAGTACCACTTGTATTTCATAAGTGTATGACTCCCTGATCGTGGGTTTAAGACGTTAGAATACATATCTACCCTGAAACAAATTAACCCACAATTTTCTACCGATGAATGTGCTCTAATACCACTTATAGTATTCCATATATAAAATAGTGTGCAGAACAAAAATATTTCAACATAGAAATGGTAGAGAAAAAATGATATAACCAGAATAATACCAAAATAATACTAAAATAACACCAGAAAGAGCACCTTGATTAATGATAGAAATTTTCACTTGCCTCTTCAAGGGGGAAACATCCAGTAGATAAGAGCTCTATTATAATAATCTCCAAGACAAGATTTCACATACCCTCTACTCCCATTTCTATTAAACCTATCTATCTGTTGACGGGCGAAAATGACCGTCCGTCAACTGGGAGAGTGGAACCGGTCCGGGGTTGTCTAAATAACCCAAGCCGTTTGGTATGGACCACCCTGACGAGTTTAACGGCTCCGTTGGCCGCTCTAAGG
>ML812496.1:139063-150365 GCA_009831015.1 Picea engelmannii
TTGTAATCTCTCTTTCACATTTAATATGATACAGTAATACGATTCTTTCCTATAAAGCTTGTTTTGTTTTATTGTATGATTCCTTGATCACATACATAGGTTTATATTGAGTTTATGCTATCGCTATCACTTTGGTTGGTTTGCGTTGTTTTGATATTGACTGCACAAGAGCACTGGAGTGAAGAAGGAGCAACAAAGACTATAGGAAGCGATTATAAGGTATGTTACTTATTCTTGCCTCTTAGTAAATTCAATATTTAAAACTTAAGGAAAGCGTCCTATTCTGTCTTGTTTTGTTCTAGATCCAGGTGGATCTAGGGAGATCGGTTTGTGTCCGCACTTATGGATTTATCCATAAACAACACCCCAATGGAGGGGGTCCTACGGGAGAAGGAGGAATACCCCCTGACATGGCAGAGTCTGTATCAATGAAAAAAACATGGACAGTATCAGGTTTACTCTCTAGCGGGAGAGTAGGATCCACCGATGATGAGATCAGATCGACCACTTCGGTTTCATTCTCCAGGGGGAGAATGGGATCGACGGGTGGAAACAAATCGACTGCTTGGGTTTCACTCTCTAAGGGGAGAGTAGGATTGATAGAGGATGGTATCGGATCAACCACTTTGTCCACTGGTTCAACTAAGGACGTGACCAGATTGACGACATGATCAACCAGATTGACCGGTGAAGGGACCGGAGTGACCATTCCATCAACTATGGGAGGGTTGAGAGAAAGCTTACGGTAAGCAACTGGAAGTTGAGGCTGTGAAACAGTCATGTCTTCCAGTAATTTAGAGGCTTCATCCATACAAGGGAAAAGGTGAGTGAGATGACTCCCTTTGCATAACATACATGGGAATTTGACTCTACTTTTCTTCTTCCCAACCGTATCATGAATAGTCGACGGGAAGTCATCAGCATGTTGTTCAGAGGCTAACGACATAGGTTGGCGAGGATGTGTAGACCATACTTATATAACCTTGGGCAGACCAGGGCAATCCTTAAGAAGATGGGTACCCTTACAAAGCCTGCAAGGGTACTTGGGATTACGAGGTGTTTGGGTGATCTCAACATCATCAACACTCCCAACATGATTAACAGTAACTGGTTGTTTTCCAACATGTTTGACAGTGGTTGGAGGTTTTGACCCTTGTTTATCTTTCTTCTTAATCTTTCTTTTATTCTTCTTCTTATTCACTGGGTTACTAGCTTCGAAACTTTCACCCAATGAAGAAGATGAAATAGAAGGCGACATTGCAAGTGAAGAAGGCGAAGAAGATATTACTGGTGAAGAAGGTGAAGGATCAACATGAGGTTAATTCTCTTGGGGGAAAGAGCTTGTGACTGAAGCACTAACTGCATTGGGGATTACCTGAGTGGAAAACAACCATACCGGTAATCCAATTGTGACACCTGGAAGGCTCAAAGTAGCAATGTGAGGAGGACCAATGTTCCCATAAGAAGGAAAAACAAAAGGTTCCCCTGGAGCAGGGGTTCCTTCATTGGTCATTCCGGGAACTGACGTCATTAAACAAATATCCAATCTAGATTCCTCTAAGGAAAACAAGCAGCACACGCTAAAAATCTAGTAAGCAAGCAAGCAAACAAAACCTTCTCACAATGAACGCAGTAGTTGGGGATGAAATCCAACGTCACGAGAATAATGTAAGAAGGGGATGAGATAGAGCGGGTGGAAAAGTTACATTGATGACCTGCTTAATGGACTTACACCCTGGTGCAAGCTCCCACACATAATCATGGGTATACCCTCCAAGGAGCCCGAGTGAGTTTGGCCAACGTCGATTCCAGGTACCGTGAAGACTTGCCCCTCCACAGTCAGCTCATGTAAAGAACCTAGAGAGATAGGCCACTAAGGTTACCAATTACTATAGTGATGCCTAGGGAAACAGTCGACAGTCCGATCCACACGCAAGGGCAAGGTATCTAGCCCAAAATCAACTTGAGAGTCTTCCACTCATCATTGTGGGTATACCTTCAAGTGACCCCCGTAATACGTGCAATCTCTACACCAAGACCAACAAAGCAAGGTGAGTAACTTTTCCAGTCTCAATGCGACCTCGTGATTGACCCTTGTGTTAGAAGGGCTTCCCAGGACAAAATGTAATAAGTGGATTTAAATCTCCCTATCACAAGATACTATGTTTGTTTGCAGCTTTGGAAAGTTATCTTTCTCACCTATTCCAAATCCCTACAACTAATCTTATGTAGGTTTTCTACCAGAAAATATAAAAATGTCTAATCAATTTTTATAAGCGCTTTATTTTATGGATGTTGTTACTCAACAGGAAAATGGCGTGGACAATATGGTGTTTTGACCGACTCGAAAATTATGCAAAGATATGAAGATGCAATTTTTTCATTTCGATGAAAGCTATGCTACGAGAAGGAGAAAACATTTATCATTCCCATATGCACGATGTCCCAAAATATATTAAACCCATCAATATCAAGATTCTCAAGAAATGAGAAAAAGGTATTGAACACCAATGCATGATTCAATTTCGCTACTTGAAATGCAAGGATGCCCCTAATCTAATATAAAGCAAGAAATTAAATCTTCTTGTTTCAAAATTTTCACTAAACGAAATAATGAATTTTCTTAAAACAAAGAAACCCAAACTAAAAGTTCTCTTTTAAAGCAAACTATTCATAAGAAATATGATCTTTCCCTAAACAATTCTAAAGAAAACATATGCTTTGTAATTGAAAGACACTCAAAGCAAGAGACTAATCCTTCAAAACCAAACAAAGGAAAGATGGATAAAAGCAACTCAAAGAATGTCAAGAAGACTGTAAGCGGATCAATATAGGCTCCAAAAGCTCAATCCAGTTGATCAAAGCAAAACTGGGTCATCAAAAGATGACAAGACCCAATCCAAAAATTTTCACAAACAAGTTCACAGCCTAGCAGTATATTACAGTGCGAGAATTAGGTATTCTCCCAGGCTAGACATTGGTAGGGTGTGAGAAGTTCGCACCTAATTGAACAGTAGGGTGCGAACATCAATGATTCTCACAGGCCACTAAAGGGTACAATGTGAGAATGCCTGTAAACAAGCAAAAATTTGAAAAAGGGCTAAATTTGAGTGAACTTTTAGATCTAGAGAGTCTAGATGGATCTCCCACAGACCCAGAGACCAGAAAACAAGCAATCAAAGCAAGGGAAACTAGACTAACTAGGAAACAATCCGTTCCCCAGTGGAGTCACCAATTTTGTTATCGGACAAATCGGTAGGTGTAGAAACTAACTGATCTCCCTAGATCCACCTAGATCTAGAACAAAACATGCCAGAACATGATGCTTTCCTTAAGTTTTAGATATTGAATTTACTAACTAAAGAGGGATGAGTGACATACCATTTAAATGTCGCTTCCTCTCGCCATCACCATCCTAGCTCCATTCCAACACTCATACATTGATGATCCTATGAAAGAACAGAACCAACCAAAGTGATAGAAATAGCATAAACTCAATATAAGCCTATGTATGTGATCAAGGAATCATAAAATAAAACACAACAAGCTTTATAGGAAAGAATCATATTACTGTATCATATTAAATGTAAAAGAGAGATTACAACCATAGCCTTGATGTCGTAAGGTCCCTTCCAACTGTCCTTCATTCCCCACACACTTCTTGCTCCAAAGATTTTGAGACCATGAATCTGATAGCTACTCACAATCTATCTTGACAAAGAAAATCTCAAAGCCACTCCAACCAAGCTAATAATTCCAAGCCAACCAAAGCTAACAAGCTCAAGAACCCCTTCTCCATGAGAACTCCTCTCGTTTTATAAGTTGAAGAGGATAAGGTGAGGAGGTTAGGATGATCCCACTAAATAATGAAAGCGAGTAATATCCAAACCATTCGGATGCCACCTCACCATGGAAGTTTCTCCTTATAGAAGATTCGAGAAAATGCTCGTTTTTCCCACGTGTAAGCATTCTTGCACCCTTCTTATAGTGCAACCTGTGAACTGTTCGCACCCTAGCTATGATGCAGCCTACGAGAATTAGGCATTCTCTCACCCTAATACATAGGCAGCCTGCAAACTTCCTTTTTTATAAGGTTTTTACACAGGAAAATGCAACTTCTTTTCTTAGGAAAAGTTCTTCTCCCTTCTCTCTTCAGGAACTCAAGCCACTAACCCCTCTGAAGGAAACATATAGGTTTACATCATTAACGGTCATAGTGCTGACGAAAATAATGTGTAACATGAATAAAGTTTCCCTGCATAGTATTAAATGAAGTCTCTCTCTCTCTAGAAATAGTTGATGAAGTTTCTCTTATGAATTCATCTTCTTCTATTTGCTAAATCGATTTTATTTGTGAGTATTTTTCTATGTATTTTTGGGTTCTGCACGAAGTGTAATTAGTGTGCCCTCTATCTATCTACCTAGCAATTGCGGATCAATTAGCTATACCAAGTCAACATTGGGAAGAAGTTTCAATGGATTTTATTACAAGCTTATCCAACTCCAAAGGAAATATTGTCATCATGGTAGTAGTGGATTAACTAACAAAGTATTTCCATTTTTTTTATCTATTTATCATCCTTTTAAAGAAAGTACAATAGTCACAACATTCATGGAAATGGTTCAAAAGTTATATGGATTCCCCAATATTATTGTAAGTGACATAGATCCACTTTTCACTGCATTTTTTTAAACTAAATTATTTTCTTGTTTTGGAACTCAATTGGCTCTCACCTCATCTTACCACCCTCAATCTGATGGGAAACCTGATATTGTGAATAAATGTCTGGAAGGATATCTTCATTGTTTTACATATGATAAATAGACACAATGGGTCAAGTGGTTTCCTTTGGAAAAATGTTGGTACGACACATCCTTCGATACTTCATCAAAAATATCCCCATTTCTGGAACTTTATGAATATCATCCTCCATCCATTAAATCACCCTTTAAAGGGAATACAAAGGTTCAAGAAGTGGAGGACCACATAGGGAACCAAGACGAGGTTCTCAAACTATTGAAGGAAAAATTGGTTATGGCACAAAATAGGATGAAACAACAAGTAGATCAATGTCATAGTGAAAGGAAGTTTGAAGTAGGGAATTGGGTATTTATGAGGATACAACCATATAAATAGATGTCCCTCAAGCAAAAAAAGAAGGACACTAAATTAACACCCAAATATTATAGCCCATATAAGGTGATGCAAAGGATTTGAAGTATGGATTACAAATTGGACTTGCCTCGATCTTCACGTGTACATCCAGTCTTCCGTGTTTCTTGATAAAAGAAGGTTATCGGAAACAAGATCCCAATCCAAACTATTTTACTAGATATTTATTGTAATATCCCCTGCTTAATGCTGCTATTATTTTCGATTTATTATGTTTCATATTTTCTTTCTTAGTCAATTTCATAAAAGATCCATAATTTTGGAACACATATGGGAGGTATTACTGTGTTTAATATAAAAAAGCAACAGTTACATTTGATGCAAATAATTACAATATAAATCAATATGTCATAGAAACAAATAAACTTCATCAAATACATTCTGATTTATTTATTGTTTATAAACTATAAATAACACACTCTGGGCATCATTAAATGTAGTGAGACGATCTCCCATAGAGACACACAATATTCAATTGATTTGGCATTGCTAAAGGAGAAAATCCAAGATGAATATTGGTTGCTTGATCTGCATTGTAAAAACTCACTTTGATGCTCAACATTCTATAATTTATTGGTACAGTTGAAGCAGAGAAGTCATGATGGATGAGGAAAACTCTACCAACACAAAGAAGCCACCTCTTGAAACCCCACAATATGATAATAAATGCCACATCCCCCTTCTACACTACAAGGAAAATACCTTCTAGCAAAGGTTATAGCGAAGGTTTTTAGTGTTACAAAATTGGAAAAAATTGTCAAAAAAACATCTGTTATTTAACATTTTTTTTCGGTAGCAGATTTTTTTTGGAGATTATAATGAAGATTCATTATAACTAAAAAAATATCGGCGGCTGAAGGTTTTAGCAGATGTTTTTCTAGGTGGTGTGCTTCATGGTGTATACGCACCAATGCATTCTAAAACTTAAATCATTGGTTCTTACATTTCACCGAAATCACCGGGGTAGTAAAACAATATTGGCGCATCAATGATTTTCTAAATAATAATACACCAGTGCTTTAATAATAAAAATGCACCGATCAAATATATGATACCATGCACCGGTGCGTTACAATAAAATCTCGACTGGTGCATGAAATTTAGAATGCACTAATGTAGAAGTCTAATACAGAAGCATCAATGCACATTTTTAATTAAACGCACTAGAAGGTCGATTGTTATTATTAATGGTGTTTTTTTTTTTTTAAATAGTATTACGATTGGTGTTGGCTCATTTTATTACAACACCAGTGCTTTTTAGAATTAAATGCATCGACCCATGACAGTGAAATTATTGTTATTTTTTAATTCCATTGTTCATAAAAAAATTGACATATATCTTATAATAGTATTCATATACATTAAATTTTGAGTAGTGCATTTGGATACGATGTTTGGATTAATTTGTTATCTCATCATATTTTTCATCTCTTCATTATAATATTTAATCATCCATATACTTAATCAACGATGTAACTGTTGGCAAATGTTTAACAGGTAGCGCATGCTTGTCATTGATGGCAAGTACAACAATGAAGATGGCATGAGTACAGGAAGAATGTAACAGACGGCAAGCCCGATAAGTTTGGAAGAGATAGTGCAAAGGATTGTTGGCAGGTTATTATCAGGCAAAGTAAGCTTGTAATTGATGGCAATATCAGAGTATGCAGTGAAGGAAAAACAAGGACAAAGTACGCTCCAGAGGAGAAGCACCAGTGATCGCTGGATCTCATCCTAAATTCCCGATGGCCGTCAGATCTCAATGAAGACAAGAAGAGAGAACTGAAAAGGAGGACAGATCTCAGATGTTAGATCCAAGTGCAGGACCCGACCATCATTGGATCAAGAAGAACCTGCACATTCTTTAAAGTGCAAGGAGAAGTGAGCGTGATCGCAATAGGCAAAATCGTGACTTCATCTAAGCCATCAGATCAAGATTGATTCTCGACCGTTGATCTGACTCCCTGTCGGAGTTTCGGGGATCGAGAGTTGGAGATGTCAAAGAATATTGACATCAAGAATCTCGAAATCACGATGTGTGAAATCCCGACTGAATCTGAACCGTTAGATCAAGATGTGATCTAGACTGTCGACTCGACTCACGTCAGCAGACCATGTCAGCTAGGAACACGTGGAACAACCAGGTAATGACAAGTGTCAGACCGATTCAACATGCCAAGCACATGTAAGTCATGAATTAGGGTGACACGTGGTAGTTATTTAACACTTGTGACGTCAACATACTTACACCATGTCGGAGTTTCGAGGATCACGTGTTGGAAATGTCAAAGTTTTTTAACATCAGGAATCCCGATTTTGCGATGAGTGAAATCTTGACTTAATCTGAATCGTCAGATCTAGATATAATCTGGACCATTGATTCTAGTCCTTGTTGGAGTTTCAGGGATCGAGAGTTGGACATGTCAAAGTTTTTTAACATCAGGAATCCTGATTTCGCGATGAGTGAAATCCCAACTTAATCTGAATCGTCAAATCTAGATATAATCTACACCATTGATTCCAGTCCTTGTTGGAGTTTCGGGGATCGAGAGTTGGACATGTCAAAGTTTTTTAACATCAGGAATCCTAATTTCGCGATGAGTGAAATCCTGACTTAATCTGAATCGTCAGATCTAGATATAATCTGGAATGTTGATCCAACTTCTTTATGGAGTGTCGAGGATCGGGAATTTGAAGTGACAAAAACATCGAACGTCTAGAGTGTCGAAATCGCTATGAGTGAAATCCTGACTTAATCTGAACCGTCAGATCTAGATATGATCTGGATCGTTGATCCGACTGCTTTACGGAATTTTGTGGATCGGGATTTGTAAGTGACAAGAACATTGAACATAAGGAATGTCGAAATGTCGAAACCCGATTTAAAGGCAAGATTAATAAAGTTCATCCAACGGTGCGGATAAACTTGAATGTGATCGGAGGGTTACTATTATCTCTCACAGTTAACTCCTCAGTTACGAAGCTGTTAAAAGAAACAGACTCATGATTGTGAATTTGTTGGCGTTTCAGTTGCCTGGACAATTGTATTTCTTGTGCCTAAGGAGATGCGAAGTGGAACCGTCGTGGGGGTGAGTATAAAAGAAAATGAGATAGACAACATGAGGTTGGCTGTTCTGGATGAAAAAAAATGAAACTGTAAGAAATGGAAAAGGAGAGGATGCGCAGTATGAAATTGAGCAGATGTGCAGAGTGAAATAAAAGGTAGAGTATAATAACAGATCAAGGTGAAGAAGAGCGGAATGATAGAAAAATTTGATGCAGAGCAGACCTGCTGAACAGACAGAGGAAGGGAAGAATTGCAGAACAGTTTGTAGAAGATCAGACTTACAGAACAAAGAAAGAGTGGTAAGAATTGATTTATCTGTGTAGTTGTCTGTGTATTCATTCCTTAATACTTTAGGGTGGTTGGGAGGTGCTTGGGAGGACTGTTGTCCTCATAGGTTCAAGTGAGATCTTGAACATAGGAAGTTGTAGCTTCCATCTAGTTGCAGCCAAAGAAACCAGGGTGGCAGGGTGGTGCAAAGGAGAACAAGTGTTCTCTGTTATACAGGTTTGAGCCTGTGTAACTGGAAGTTGGTGCTTCCATCCAATTGGTGCTAGAACATTCAGGAAGTTGGTGCTTCCATCCTGTTGGTGTTGGAATATTCAGGGAGTTGGTTCTTCCTTCTAGTGGGTGCTAGAGAAACTAGAGAGTTGGTGCTCTCAAACAAGTTGCAGATTGTAAAACAGAGGTAGCAGCCTCACATTGAGTTGGTGCTCAATTGTAGATGATGTACAGAACTTAAAAGACTGCCTATCATTTCGAAGAAGAAGAGGTTTTCTCCCTTTATGGGTTTCCTCATGAAAATCTGTCTCTGTGTATAACTTATGTGTGACTGATGCTCTTTACTTTTACTGTCCATATGTTGTATATTGTTGATGATCACTTGAAGAAAGATTAATAATGTTTAAATAGACTTAATATTGTTTAAGCTTAATTACAACTGATTCACCCCGGTTCAGATTAAGTCGAGATTTCACTCATCACGATTTCGACACTCTGGACATTTGGTGTTTTTGTCACTTCAAATTCCTGATCCTCGACACTCTGTAAAGAAGTCGGATCAACGTTCTATATTATATCTAGTTCTGACGATTCAGATTAAGTCGGGATTTCACTCATCGTGAAATCAGGATTCCTAATGTTAAAAAACTTTGACATGTCCAACTCTCGATCCCCGAAACTCCAACAAGGACTGGAATCAATGGTCTAGATTATATCTAGATTTGACGATTCAGATTAATTCACGATTTCACTCATCGCAAAATCAGGATTCCTGATGTTAAAAAACTTTGACATGTCCAACTCTTAATCCCCGAAACTCCAACAAGGACTAGAATCAACAGTCAAGATTATATCTAGATCTGACAATTCAGATTAAGTCGGGATTTCACTCATCACGAAATCAGGATTCCTGATGTTAAAAAACTTTGACATTTCCAACACGCGATCCTCGAAACTCCGACATGGTGTAAGTCTGTTGACGTCATAGGTGTTAAATAACTGCCATGTGTCACCCTGATTCGTGACTTACATGTGCTTGGCATGTTGAATCGTTCTGACACTTTTCATTACCTGGTTGTGTCACGTGTTCCTAACTGACGTGGTCTGCTGATGTGAGTTGAGTCGACGGTCTAGATCACATCTTGATCTAACGGTTCAGATTCAGTCGGGATTTCACACATCACGATTTCGGGATTCTTGATATCAATATTCTTTGACATCTCCAACTCTCGATCCATGAAACTCCGATAGGGAGTCAAATCAATGGTCTAGAATCAATCTTGATCTAACAACTTAGATGTAGTCGCGATTTTGCCTATTGCGATTACGCTCACTTCTCCTTGCACTTTAAAGAACGTGCAGGTTCTTCTTGATCCAATGATGGTCGGGTCCTGCACTTGGATCTAACATCTGAGATCTGTCTTCCTTTTTAGTGTGCTCTTCATGTCTTCATTCAGATCTAACGGCCATCGGGAATTCAGGTTGAGATCCAGCGATCACTGGCGCTTCTCCTCCAGAGAGTACTTTGTCCTTGTTTTTCCTTCGCTGCATACTCTGATCTTTCCATCAATGAGAAGCTTACTTTACCTAATAATAACCTGCCAACAATCCTCTGCACTATTTCCTCTGAACTTATTGGGCTTGCCATCTATTACATTCTTCCTGTACTCATGCCATCTTCATTGTTGTACTTTCCATCAATGACAAGCATGCGCTACCTGTTAAACATTTTCCAACAATCTCCCCCTTTGGCATTGATGGCAACTAAGGCACCCGAATTCATTCGGATCTCCTCTCCCGAACTCTTTTCTCCCCCTTTGACATCAATGTCAAAGAAGTAATATTCTTCCCCTGATCTATTGCAAAACATACCCCCCCTGTCAACTATAAGCATCCTGGAAATACACCATAAATTCAATAAGTACTCCCCCTAGACAGGTGAATAGATTAGACACACGATATTATAACCCCCAACTTTTGACGAAGGTATCCAAAAGGGGTCATTGCTAATGGTTTAGTAAAGATATCAACAATCTGTTCTGTAGAAGGTATATAATTCAGTTGAACAATTCTGTTTGTAACTTGTTCTCTGAGAAAATGGTACTTGATTGGAATATGCTTAGTCTTGGAATGAAGAACAGGATTCTTGGAGACACTAATGGCACTGGTGTTATCACAATGAATTGAAATGGGATCAGTGTAAGTTACCTTCAGATCTACAAGAGTTTGTATCATCCATAAGATTTGTGTGCAGCAGGTAGCAGTAGCAATGTATTTTGCCTCTGTAGTGGATAAAGAAATGGATCCTTTCTTTTTACTCAACCATGCAACTAATGAGTCACCCAGAAAAAATGCTCCTCCACTGGTGCTTTTTCTCTCATCAACACAGTTTTCCCAGTCTGCATCTGAATAAGAAGTTAACTGGAAATTCTGATTTCTAGGATACCACAGACCATAAGTCATTGTTCCCTTCAAATATTTAAATATCCTTTTGACGGCTACCAAATGACTTTGTTTAGGAGCAGACTGAAAACGACCTACCATTCCAATAGCTTGCATTATAT
>ML812496.1:157495-185821 GCA_009831015.1 Picea engelmannii
AATGAGATAAGTAAAACAACATGGATACTTACAAATTCCACAATCAATTTTTGATATTCCAACATATACTCACAACCCACTCTTAATCTAATCTCAATCAATTCTTTCGATGAATCTTCTTTATATGTTAGCACTTGTTTGAATACATTCAAGGATGGTTGTCGTAAAACAACTTAAAATATAAAAAATGAAATCTTAAGTTGTTAAAAGGAAATACAAATTACTCACAAACTTTGTTGTCAACCATTTTCTTCCTTGTCATCATGTTTTATGTGTCGAATGGGTTCCATCTTTTTTTCTTTTCTACAAGAAAATTCTTGAAAATTAATATTTGATGCTAAATTATTTATTTATATGTACCTAATAGAAAAATTCATTGATTTCATAAATTTGAAGAACATTGTTGTTGAGATGGCCCCTCCTGCAATGCAATTATGTCCATTTCTTTGACCATCTCCTTATACACTTTTTTGGACATTCCTACTAGCATATTTCAAATATCATCTCATTGATCCTTTGGGATTTTCATAATCTACCTAAAAAAAGATGCATGCCCATAACCTATTTTTATATTGATATATGAAAACTAAATATAACAAAATCGATGTTAATAAATGAATGATTTTTAGTAATATATACATATTCTAGAAAGAAATTTTTAGGAATATTACTTTTTGAATGATTATTTTTTGTTTTTGTATGATTTTTGTTATTGCAAGTCTGACAGGTCTCATTGACCATTGATCTAGAAACGCTTCATGTAGTTTAGATATAACCTAGTTCTTGGAATCATTGGATTGATTTCTGTATTGTAAGTGGAAAGTATGTCAATGTGTTTGTTCCGTTATATCCTTCATAGTTTTGTAAAAGTTTTCCCCCTTTCACTAACTTCCAACACCACTCCAGATGAGCTAAGGACCAATTCATCATCATTTACATCTTCTATAAAAAAAAAAAATCTTAGGAGGGAATTCCATTCCTTCGTTGTTGGTCCTTGTAGAACATTAAACATATGTGAATTAATAGATTGTTTGAAACATGTTATCTAATATTCGTAAGTATATTATTAATGAAAATTAAAAAAAAAACTTATATTGAATAGTATTTTTTCATTCACCTAATTCATCCTTTTGCAATATTTCCATCAAGATTTTATTCTCTTCTGCACTTATATCATAAAGAATCTTATTGAGCTTCCTCATATTCAGTGCTCGAGCTACTTCCATGACTTCAGTTATTTGGCCAAACATTTTGTTGATTGCCTCGATTGTTTTCCTCTTCTTCAAGTTACATCTACAAAACTAAAAATAAAGTGTAATGAGTGTATCTGCATTGGTGAGAATAATGAAAATTGAAATAAATAATATACATGAATGTAAATTTAAAAGAGACATACCATACAAAGAATTGAGTCTTGAATGATACACATTCTTTCAAAACCAAATATCATGCCTTATGTCAACAACTCTTTTGTTGGCACATTTCCATACTTTGTTTCCTGCAAGTTTTATATCCCATAATAAATCATAGATTAAATATAAAGGATTTTTTTCTTCCATTAATTATAAAATGAGATAAGTAAAACAACATGGATACTTACAAATTCCACAATCAATTTTTGATATTCCAACATATACTCACAACCCACTCTTAATCTAATCTCAATCAATTCTTTCGATGAATCTTCTTTATATGTTAGCACTTGTTTGAAGACATTCAAGGATGGTTGTCGTAAAACAACTTAAAATATAAAAAATTAAATCTTAAGTTGTTAAAAGGAAATACAAATTACTCACAAACTTTGTTGTCAACCATTTTCTTCCTTGTCATCATGTTTTATGTGTTGAATGGGTTCCATCTTTTTTTCTTTTCTACAAGAAAATTCTTGAAAATTAATATTTGATGCTAAATTATTTATTTATATGTACCTAATAGAAAAATTCATTGATTTCATAAATTTGAAGAACATTGTTGTTGAGATGGCCCCTCCTGCAATGCAATTATGTCCATTTCTTTGACCATCTCCTTATACACTTTTTTGGACATTCCTACTAGCATATTTCAAATATCATCTCATTGATCCTTTGGGATTTTCATAATCTACCTGAAAAAAGATGCATGCCCATAAACTATTTTTATATTGATATATGAAAACTAAATATAACAAAATCGATGTTAATAAATGAATGATTTTTAGTAATATATACATATTCTAGAAATAAATTTTTATGAATATTACTTTTTGAATGATTATTTTTTGTTGTTGTATGTTTTTTTTTATTGCAAGTCTGACAGGTCTCATTGACCATTGATCTAGAAACGCTTCATGTAGTTTAGATATAACCTAGTTCTTGGAATCATTGGATTGATTTCTGTATTGTAAGTGGAAAGTATGTCAATGTGTTTGTTCCACTATATCCTTCATAGTTTTGTAAAAATTTTCCCCCTTTCACTAACTTCCAACACCACTCCAGATGAGCTAAGGACCAATTCATCATCATTTACATCTTCTATAAAAAAATAAAATCTTAGGAGGGAATTTCATTCCTTCGTTGTTAGTCCCTGTAGAACATTAAACATATGTGAATTAATAGATTGTTTGAAACATGTTATCTAATATTCGTAAGTATATTATTAATGAAAATTCAAAAAAAAACTTATATTGAATAGTATTTTTTCATTCACCTAATTCATCCTTTTGCAATTTTTCCATCAAGATTTTATTCTCTTCTGCACTTATATCATAAAGAATCTTATTGAGCTTCCTCATATTCTGGCTCTCCATGAGACATACTAACCAATACATACTAGTTAAACTTACATATAGTTCAAAGATATTAATTTTGAATAGAATTTACAAAGAACTTGCCATTTTATTTTTTTTAGATGTGCTTTCATTGTGCGAATAAAAACTTTTGTTACTTGAACTATTATCACACATTTGTTTTTATCAATCTACAACCTGTACCATTCATGTTTCTGGTACATTTTAATAATAGGAAAGCACCAATGCATTCAATACAGGATCAATACATTTTAATAATTTTAAATATTTTAAATTACAACAGTGTGATATGTATCTATAACAACACCGTGAGTAGAGTAAAAAATGAAAAAAAAATACCATGAACAAAAAAAAAAACTGAAAAAATTACACACCAATGAATGATTTAAAAAAAATAAATTGTGTTATAGAATTTCCGTTGTTCTTTATAAATTAGTGCATTGGTGCATTATAGTCAAATCAATGCATTGATAACCAAAAACCATTTAAAAAAAAAAAACATGACAGGGCCGAGAGGGTTTGGATCCAATGCAATAAGTGGTCCTCTTGCATCACATGTCAAATATCTTATATATAGAAACACAAACCCATTAAATCTAAAATGCATAAAATAAAAGCCCTAATTGTGAAGTGATAGAGGGAGTTAAACCCTAAGGTGAAACTTTGTAGTCACATAAGCAAGAAGAAGCAAGGTTTTAAGGTAAGTATGAAGTTTTTTTTATTTTTTTCTAAATTTTAATTAAATCTAAATAGGGATAGAAATTGTTAAAAAAATTATTATTAAAATTATTATTAAAATTAACAATAAAATTTAAAAATTTTATTATGCAAGGTTTTGAGTGAATCACAAAACCCTTCAAATTTTGATCTTCTTAATAATTTTATTTCTCCAAAAGGGTTTTGAGTGAATCATCATAACCTTCAAATTTTGATCTTTTGAATAATTATGTTGTTCCAAAGAATTACGTTGCTCTGCAGTGCTCCCCGATATGTCTCTCTTGCAAATCTCTCCCCTATAAATTTTGGAAAAATAATGAAATAATAACTTAATACTATTTAAAGGAATTTATGAAAAGGGTTTTGAGTGAATCACCATACCCTTCAAATTCTAATCTTATGAATAATTCAATTGTTCCAAAGTATTCTATTGATCCACAGTGCTGCTCGGTATGTCTCTCTTGAAAATCTCTCCCCCTGTAAATTTTGGCAAAATAATGAAACAGTGAATACCTTCTTACTATTTAAAGGACTTTATGAAATTAGATTTTCAAAAAATAAATTCCCGCTCATTTTTCAATTGTAAACAAACAAAGTAGTGCTTTTTTTTTTAAGTTTTTCGAAACATCTATGTGTTTATTAATATAACGCACTAGTGGATTTGTTTATATAAAGAATCGGTGCACTAAATATATTTGGAGCACCGATATCATATAATTCTTTTTTATTTATTCGAATTCTTGAGAACCAGTGTGGTTAGTAATTAAACGCTTTGGTGCTTTATATTGTTATAGACACACCGATGTGTTTTATTTAAATAAGTGCACCATTATGCTTTAAAAGTTATATAAATTGTTATTTGCACATAAAATAGTATATTCATCTTGAATTATCTTTTAGGATGCATCCACATGACTTGCAGTACTTCATATTATACATTTTCCTCTTAAAATCGTCTTATTCTTAAAAATTTATTGTTTATTTTTCTCAAATGCAGGGAGAAAAGATTATAATAACAAATAGTCAATTCTTCAAGTTCCAACCCATTCCATATTGCTCAAATTACACCAGTCAGTTCTCCCTTTCTATCTCCAGTAAGTTCATATTTTATTTATATTTAGAATATCTAATTAAATTTGTTTTCTTAATACATGTCAATCTTAATAAAAATGTTCAAATTTGTAGGATCCTGATTCAGAATTGAGTTCATATGCAGAAAATATTCCACCAATTCAAAAACGTCGAAAGCTATTATCATGAGAAACATAGCACTTGGTAGATGAAAATGGACAACTGCTTTACCCTGCCAATTGTAACATGCCATCTTCCAGACGCAATCATAGGTTAGCGATGGTAATAATTGTTTGGTATAATGTAATTGAACAAACCAATTTCATTTTTCTTACTAATACGATCGATGCACTAATGTTCAATATTTTTGAAATTAGGATTCTGATGATGAGAAAACTACCTATCATATTCCATTGCACCCCACTACAATGTTAAATCAAGAGAAGGCTTCAATAAGAGCGCAAATCGAAGAGGAAGCATACCAAGAATGGTTGAATCAACTAGTTATTCAATTCCCACTATGTCTAGATTCACCAATTAAGAATGACTACAACAATAATAGTTCTTCACAAGTTGGCAATGGAGTAAATCAAATAAAGGTTGGTATGGATGATTATTTATGGGATATGACTTCCATGGATACAATGTTGTTATATGTATTCTAGAACGATGAGTTAGGGGATGATGTTCATATCACTGATACCTTTTTCGAGACCCTGAAATATGCTTCCACCACCCCTCTCTTTGGACCTATCCGGTCTTCCTAGTTGGGACAACAATGTTATTGTACAACTTGAAATAAACTTTTGGCATGTAAAATGTATGTTTCTCGGTAATATTGAGGTATTTTCGGGGCTAGTTGAGCATCAAGTCCCTTATAATTTGAGAAATTGTTTCACACAATCAACATTAAAAATGATCAATTATATGAGCATTAAATGACATTGTACATTTCTTTTGCCCACTAACTACAAGTTTTTCAAATATAAGGTTCTTTCGAGTGATAATGTCTTGTGTTGAACTCAGTGGTATAATTGTAACATCCTCCTCATTACGACAACAACTCTTTAACAGATGCAAATTTATTTATTTATTTTTTGTTTAAGGTGTGTGCGCGCGTGTAAAAAGGAACATACACACTTGACTCTACGTCGCCACCCAACGACTAACAAGATGAAACCACGATGATCACAACAAGAAGGCATAAGGCACACAACAAGTAACTGCAAGCATTAAACAACTTACTATGTTATGTACAATACGAACACAAATGGAAGAATCCATAGTAGTAGATTTTACTATTTCTGCACAGGAAAGCAGGGTGTTTAATCTTAGTTCTCTGCTCCAGAGAGAGAGAATGTTAGATAGGCTCCTAGCTGACTTCTCAGGCAGAAACTAGTAATCTCTGTCAGGAGGTCACAGTGGTGGGAACTCTGCTTTTAAAGAGCTCGAGACTACTGATACGACCTCAGAGGGGTGTCACAAGAGTGGAAACCCTGCCTTTAAAGGGCTCGAGACTCTTGATACGACACTGGATTCTTTACACAAAAATAATCACACACACCGAATTATATACAGAGGGACTAGCTTTATCACATCGAAGAGTCTGATAACCTACAACTGTGAGTTTGGACAATTCCAATTATAGTACTAACCCTGAAATTAATTAACAATCTCAATACATCCTATGTGTTACATATACCATAAAATTACAATAACATTATCTTAACAACCTCACATCTTATGTTATAACAACCTTGCAACTAAAACATCAATCACCAATCACAATACTCGTATGCTACCAATGCAATGAAGTTACAATAGCTTTACCATAAAATAAATCAACATTACATTTATATTACCATAACCTTGCCAATGAATTAATAATAAAAAGAAATCATTACCGTAGCAATTAACATGAAGCATTACATTACATGATTCTTCCATTGCGCGCAAGTCTCATTCATCAGGCAACATGTCATTCAATTCTTAAATAATCATGGGCGCGAGAATAAGTAAGTTTAAGCCATCATTAGAAATAACTATATAAAAATGAAATATCTAGATCCACCATCTACTACCTAAATCCTCAATGCGTAAAAACTAAATCTATGTCAATCATTCAATGGATACTAACCACTGCTCAAGTAGTGATAACTAAAACCATTGGTATTGCATCCATAAGGCCATAAGGTGCCATCTAAAACAACACTAAAATATACATCAATAAGCCAGTCGGAACTTCACCAAGGTTAACATGTAAGGAACATCAACTGTAGGCTAACTAGCTTGGCTAAAATTAAAAAAAGGGAGAGCCATTAGCAATTGGACACTAAATGAAACCAGTTTTAGAAAGGTTAAATGCAACCCATCCTTAATCCAACGTTCCTTCCAACTAGTCATGACTCTTGATGACCATAGCATCTATATCAACTAGAATGTTGCCATTAAAAGTAAAATTAAGAGATCACAAGACCCTTATCACAAGCAATTAATAATTCATTCTCAATCATAGATCAATCAGCAAGTCTGGAAATTGCAATAGTCAAAATTCACCACTCCACTGTAATCATTACACCTTCAAATTGGGCAGTTCTAATTTAACCATGTTCTCATCTACTAGCTATTAACATTAATTGAAACATCAACCAAATAAAGTAGCTTGCTATTAATACATACCAACTAATATAAAGTAGTTGTTGTTATGAAAAGTTAACTAATACAAGGCAGATTGCCTTTATTAAATAAAGTAGATTGCTATCATTAACCCAAATAATTGAATTTTCTAATTCAGAAAACATTACTGACAAGGGAGGTTGCTCTTATTAAATAAGTCGATTGCCATTTTTCTAAATACCAAGGAAATAAAATTGTTGCTGCCATGAAACATTTACTAAACAGTAGATTGTTTTCACTGAGATAAGGTAGATTGCTAATTCAGAAAACATTACTGACAAGGGAGGTTGCTCTTAACAATAAATTCGATTGCCCATTATGCCAAAATTGAATGCATTCAATTAATTCGAAATAATCCAATCTCAATCGGCACTTATAACATGAGCAATACTTTCCTACTTCCGGTTTAGAATACAACCCATTAATATTTTACGAGGGATAGGGTGTCTCTAGATTAATGGTTTAATATATAAATTCGTCTCTAACTGAAAAAAAATAAATTAATAAATGAGGTGTCACAAGGATAGTGCATTGTCCTGAGGTTAACAGCTGATTAAAAACATCAAGAGTTATCATATCCAAGAACTGTTGCCAGAACGAATTCTCAGATCTAATTTACAAAAACGAAATGCCCATAGTGATATACAAACGCCCACAGTAATAGAAAACGCCCATAGTAATATAAAAATGCCCACATAAATATAAAAACGCCCACATAAGGTTATAAACGCCCACAGCAATGTAAAAACACCCATGGAAAGGGTAAAAACGCCCAGTGGGATATTTAAATGCCCAAAGAAATGTAAATACACCCACAAAAGTGAAAAAACGCCCACGACAATGTAAAAATGCCACGACAATGTAAAAACGCCCACAGAAATTTAATAACGCCCACAAAAATTTATAAATGCCCACAATGGTATAAAATGCCCCCATTAACATAAAAACGCCCACTGTAATGTGTAATACGCCCACAGTCATATAAAACGCCCCCAGTCATATATACACATAGCCATAAAATCTCTTTGTCCCAACCGACATGCAACAATAGAGTAAGAAGAAATATTTTATAACTGTAACACAATTGCAATCGCCGAAGAACAAGGCAAGAAAACCAATCGATCCAACAAGTATCCAAGCATATTGAAGTTAAATATTTTTCATCTCACAATGCCAATACAAAAATGATGATAACAATAAGATAGGGCCAAGGTCCTAATACCTTCTATCATGCAAAATGAAAAACATACCGTTGCCTTAACTCCCGCCTCGAACGATGACCGCGCGCTCAGTACCGCTCATGCTTTGTGCCGCTCCCCTCGCCAACCATCGAGACTACACCGGTACCTCCCAGTCAATCGCTAGGGGTACTCTCCTTCCCCCTTAGCCCCCCAAGCTGCAAAGGGGCCACACACAATCCAGATGGTCCGTCTAGCTTCCCATCTCACCTCACAAGGTCGAGCTACCACTCCTATCCAAGATGGAAAATCCCAACTCTCCACAAGTAATCAGTCAAGTCACAATTCAGGCAGCGTAACGTTACGCTAACAACCGATCCCCTTCTTCCTCATCTTCCCTTTCTTTTATAGAGTTGTCCAAACCTCACACTTTCCCTAAATCACTTTTAAATTAGGTTTAAATAAAAATATTCTAAATATTCTCCTTCGCACAAGTGTTGTCCATCCCCCTCTTTCCTCCAATAATTATTTTTTTTAAATTATTAATTTACTCATTTCCCTCACCCACCTAGAGTTGCTCCTAAATTTCCTCCTAGGTGTTCCTAGATCCCCTTACATGTTTTAAATAATTTCCCTAAAAATGAAGTTACTAAATTAGCTCAAATTAGAAGGTTCTTAATTGCAGATTCCTTATTATGTTGACCTCGCTTTTTACCATAAGTTCCCAACTTTCCTTTATTATGTTTCCTCCAATCCTTAGTTTCCTCATTTTTATTATCCCCTTCTTTCCCTTTTTTATTAGAGCCAAAATGGCAGTTGCGCTAATTACTCTTTTCCCTTTATTATTAATTTAAAATCTTTTTATACTTCCACAAGTTAAATAATTTGTTTCTTCTTTACAATTTAAAACCACGGATTTTTATTTAAACTCTTACTCTCTTCATTTTACCCCTTAAATTTATGAAGACTAAAACTATTACTTAAGTGGTTTTTAGTCCAAATTTTTATTTTTTATTTTTATAGGGTCTTTTTCTTAAGGTTAAACAAAATTTTACCCTAGAGAAGTTTTAGACTTAGATTTAAATTCTAAACTGGGCGACAATTATTTAGGGAGGTTGTTTAAGAATTTCTTAATGAGTTAAAAGTCGTAGGGCCATCTAGGTTTGTTCCTTCATCAACATCGATGCGACGTGCCCTTCAGGACGCACCACGTGTTCCAAGGGTGCCACTCGCCTTGTTTGTTTCTTTTGCGTGACGTGCCCTTCAGGATGCACCACATGCTCTAAGGGTGCCACTCGCTAACTTATGTTTCTTTCGCGCGACGTGCCCTTCAGGATGCACCACGTGCTCCAAGGGTGCCACTCGCCAACTTGACTAATTGGTAGACATCTATAACCCCTGGAGTCAAGACTCCTCCAGGTGAACTTGTGGGAGACTAAGGTCTCTAAGGAATAAGGCCCCCACCTTATTGCGCGCCCCTTAGAATCATCGTGAGTGACTGTCGCAGTCTTCCCTCACAACATCATGGATTCCTCTCGAACTAGGTAATCGTTAACCTACAGTTCGAGCCACGGTGGGAGTGGTAGTAGGCTGTGGCAGGGCTGCTGTCCACACCTCTCCCTCAACCTCTCTGGAAATCGTGTGTGACCCCTTTACTCCATATGTGAGTCTGGTCGGCAAGCTATCGTTAGCCTGCATCATCAACAATCATGTCAGAACATGTCATCATCATATCATCAAATGAATGAAATATCACAGTAAATAAATCAACCCAAATAGCACACTCCCTGACTCAATCTGGAGTCCACGGGGTTCCACCGATGCCTCTGCATCCTCAAGGTCCAAAACCATGCACACTCAATAAAACTAAGTCAATAGAACCTGTCTACGTCAAAGCAGTAAAACATCATGTCATCTATCATAACGCATCATAATCAAGGATAAATGTTTTAACATCATAAAAGTCCAGATCACTTGCAAACACGTGTCCTCAAAGAATAAGTTTTCTCAGTGCGCCAGAGCGGGATGTTACAATAATGTTGTCATTGATGTCAATAGAATGGAAATATTATAAGGGAGAGGACATTGCAGATATCAGGATCAACCCATATTAAAACTCCAAAATAACCAAGGAAGAATCATGTTCGTTGATGTAGTTCTCGGGACAATCCTCGACCATCATATCATGTAGAATCCAGAGCCTAATCATTTGATCAAGCATGCTTCAGGAATTCGGATCTTTGCCATTTCGGTGATTATTGAAGACAAGGCAGAGGCATGAAATCTTCGAATCCATGAAGTGTAAATCCATAATTGCAAAATCCCACCAACTGTCGATCTAGAATGAAAATGTTGAACTGACATATCACGCTAAAAGGAATAAGTGGTCAAACTCTGACATTGACCTATTACAACTATAATAAACTTAAATAAACCAAGAAATCTACAACTACAGAGCCCTAGAGTTAACATAAGTTGACATATCAAGACAAGGAAATATCCACGGTGATAGATCTATTCGACACTTCGTCAACGATCAGAGGATGATATAAAAGTTTGAAAACTCTAGAAGATGCAAAATAACAAAATTCCAAAATCCAAGTCAGCAAAACCATGTCAGCATATGATGACACATGGACCAATCAAATGGTGGAAAGTGTAAAGGTCGATGTGGCACATAAGTACTGTAAAAATCACAAATCAGGGTGACATGTGACACACTCACTAAGGATCCATGTCATCATAGATAACATTAGAATTCCATGTCAGTCTAGGATCACAGCCTCCTGGGACAGATAGATTCTCCTACCAGCAGAAATACTCGGAGAACCGAACGTCGAAGTTGAGAAATAGCGTTGATCATTGATATAATATTTTTGGACCATTCGATCGTGTAAGGGAATGAATAGTCATCCCAGCACTGACCACTCTGGGATTACAAGGAATCCAAAACAACTAAAGCATCGAAGGGAAAAGTCGTGAATTAACATTAACCATTGATATTCTTCGAGATTAGTCTCAATCATTCGATCGAGTAGAGTGGAAGGATAGAGTAAGGAGTACTAATAACTGACAGCAAGAGGTCACCACAACTTTATGACATTCAATAGGTAAACCTCCGAAGGGATTGAACTAATTCATAGTTCTAGTAACTTGGAGTCCCGAAGTCACAAATAGTTGGATACCTAGAAAGAGGGAGCTACTTTTCACCTAAGCCCACGGTCCTAGATCCTAGACATGTGAAGGTTATTAAGAAGGGAAGTGTTGATACGCACTCTGGTGGAATTTGATCCAAGAGAGTTGGAAGACTACAAAGGACAGAGTCCTGAAACGACAAAGTCCTGGAGTAAACGAGAACCATCCATCTCAACTTGCAAATAAAACATGACTGTCAATCTTGATAAGCAATTAAGAACCCTCTTAGGTTAGCAGTTAGACACCATCAGTGTTCATGTGGAATAGAGGTCCTAAAGTTCTTATGTATGGAATTTAACACAAAGAGGATGAGTTTTTTCATTGACAGGAAGGGATTTTGAATCAAATAAAGATATGGAATTTGTCCTGATTTATCTTAAGTGATCCAATACAGTAAGTGCATTAGAGAGATAATCGAAAAGTTAGATATGATTTAAATTAAGAATGGAATAAAGAGGCATGATATTGAATTAAAAGAAATCAGTCCATACCTGTGATCAATTTATGAAAAGGCATCTTACTAAATTAAGGAGCTTTCATGATAATATATGAATAATAATAGAGGAAGATGTTAATTATAAGTTAAAAATATAAACATTATCTGTTGTTAAAAAAAAATAAAAATCATTGGTTCAAACAAAGGGACACAATGTTTGAAAGCTCACAGAAGTTGGGAAACTATATAAGCAAGAAAGAATGATGAAAGAAGAGGTGCCTCTATAGTCCAGATTAAAATATCAAAAGTAGAAGAAGAGTCCAAGAAAGAAAGTTGAAGATAATTATGCAATGAGGGTGGAAGAGAGGAGAAATGAAGGATTCATATACTTTACTAAGTAAAGTGTGAAAACAAGGGAGGTGGTGCTTCCTAGGGTTGGTGCCCTACAATAAGGGAGTTGGTGCTTCCTAGGGTTGGTTCCCTAAAACAAGGGAGTTGGTTCTTCCTAGGGTTGGTTCCCTGAAGAAGGGGATTTGTGTCTCCAAGAGTTGTGCTCCAAAGAGGATTAGCGTCTTCACAATAAAAAATTATTCTATATAAAATTTGTAATTCTTGTTAAGTATATTTATAATTGGTTTTTAAATACAAGTCCATTGTTGATCTATTATGATGATTAAAATAACAAATTACTAATAGTTTAAAAAGGTAATACCGATTCACCCCCCCCCCCTCTCAGTATTTCCANCCAACAATTGGTATCAGAGTTAGCGCCTTCAACATAATATAATCATCGAAAGCTAGATCCTGAAAGAAATGGATCAACAAGAGGGAATTTCTTCCAAAAAATCACCATTGTTTAAAGGAGATGATTATTCTCTCTAGAAAATAAGAATGAAAAGCAACATGTTGGCTCTTGGCTTTGATGTTTGGAAATCTGTAGAAAATGGTTACACCACACTAACTACCCCACCCACACATACTGTAGGAAAAAAGATTTGCAATGACAACTCAAGAGCAGTCAATGTCATTCTAGGAGGATTAATAAATCCCATATTTGTGAAGTTAATACATTGTAAGTAAGGTAAAGAGATTTGGGACAAACTGGAGGTTATATATGAAGGAGATATAAAATTCAAGGAGGCCAAACTACAAACCTATAGATCTCATTTTGAAAATTTGAAGATGAAAGAAGAAGAGAACATTGTTGAATAACTCCATAGAGTAGATGAGGTAGTTAATTCAATCAGAGAAGTAGGAGAATAAATCTCAGGAAAACCTATTGTATAAAACATCTTAAGGTCCTTATCTATGAGGTATGATGAAAATATTTCCATAATTGAAGATAGACCAAAACTTGACAAACTCACAATAGATGAGCTCCATGGAATTATTACAAAATATGAGATGAGGAAAGGGAAGGAAAATCCAGCAAAAGAAGAAACACACTTTAATAAAACTAAAAAACAGAAGAAGTGGGAGAAAAATACCAATAAAGAGTTATCAGATATATCTGATGAATAAGTTTCCAACTTCATGAAGAAAATCAAGAGAGGGATTCAGAAATACAAAGGGAAGTTTCCTCTAATATGTTTCAACTGTGGAAAAATTGGACACTTTTCCAATAAATGTCCCTATCCTAAGTAGGAGGAAAGTGATTATAAAAGAACTTTCAAAGATCAAAAGAAGAGAAAAACAAAAGATAAAAGAGTATTCTACAAGAAGAAGACAACTTTCTTTACCCAAGAAGACAACAACTCATCTGAAGAAAGTCAAGAAGAGGACCCTGATCTTCTATTTATGGGAATGAAAACTCAAGATGATAATCATTCGGAATATGAAGAAGAAGTGAACCTTGAGGAAGAATTTATCCGTACAATTGAAGAACTAAGAAAATCTAAAAAACAAAACAGGTTACTAAGGGAACAACTTCTAGAGTTTGAAGAAATTATAAAATCAAGAGAAAAAGAGGTTTCGAAAAACATTAGTGACTTAGAAGAATTGATTATTGAGTTAAATACCCAACTCCAAGAAAACAAAAGAAAATAAATTTTTTGAATAAAGAACTCAATGAAAAACAAGAAACATGTAAGATATCAAGGGGAAACTAGAAAAAGGAGACATTCAGTATAAGTTTGAAAACAACTCAAAAATCCTGAACAACATTCTTAGAAGTCAGAGATCATCAACTGATAAGACATGACTGGTATATGATCCCTCTATAGGACATAATAATGACAAACAACCAATCATCTATGCAGATGCTCTTAAAAAATCCATAAGAAGAGAAGAAAATAAGACAAGGATAATACAATTGAAAACTATTCGAAATAAACAAAAATATGCACTCCCTACTAAAGAAAAATATGACAAGAAGAATAAAATCATTAGAACGAATCCCTCTAATAGAAATCGATACATATTATTTGGATATTGTTATTCTTGCAATAATTTTGGACATTAAGCAATACATTGTAAAGCTTATAGAAAATATAATCCAAGAAATGTTCAAAGATGTGAAAACAATAAGAATAATGTAGAAAGAAGAAATTATAACTCCTCTCCCATACAATACTACAATGTTGAATGTTACAAATGAAACAAATATGGTCATGACTCTAGTGAATGTAGATTGTCAAGGTATGACAAACTGATAAATATTCTGAACAATAAAAAAGTATGGAAGAGAAAGCAAATAAAGAAGATAGAGTGTAAAGTTTCCCTATATGAGAAAAACCAAGGATGTCAGTGGTATATAGAGAGTGGATGTTATAAGCACATGACTGGAGATCAAATCAAATTTATCAAGTTAAAGAAGAAATAAAAAGGAAAAGTTACCTTTAGAGAAAATGTGTCAACCAAGATACTTGGAAAAGGCACTGTCAGCCTAGGGAATAACAAGACCAAAGAAGAAAATGTACTTCTGGAAGAAAATATCAAGCCTAATATCCTAAGTGTAATCCAGACATGTGATCAGGGTCACATACTTACCTTTTATTCTCAAAAATATGAGATCAAAAGAAAAGATATTGGAAACCTAGTAGAAGTTGCACCAAGAACATATAACAATGCGTACATCTATAAATGTGTACATCCTTGATATGAATGAAGAATAAAAATGTTTTTTAAGTCAACAAGATGAAAGTTGCCTATGGCATAGAAGGTTGGGACATTTAATATTTGACAACTTAATCAAATCCAATAAGAAGGAGGCAATAAGGGATCTGGCAAATGTTATTAAGCCTTCAGACTCTGTTTATAAACATTGTCAAATAGGGAAGCAAATAAGAGCTAGTTTAAAAAAAAAAAAGAGCATTCAACAACAAAACCATTGGAAATTATTCACATAGATCTATGTGGACCTACTAGAACTAAGTTTTTTTATGGAGAACATTATTTTATGTTGATCATTGATGATTAGACAAGAATGTACTGGGTATACTTTTTAAAAGAAAAATCAAAAGCCTTTGAGAAGTTTAAAACATACAAAGCCTTGTAGAGAATGAAACAAATCTCAAAATTAAATGTTTGAGATTAGACAATGGAGGAGAATCCACCTCTAAAGAGTTCATTAAATTTTGTGAAAATCATGGTATCAAAATACAATTTTTAGGTCCCAAGGCCCCTCAACAAAATAGAGTGGTGGAAACAAAAAAAAAAATAGTACAAGAAGCTGCGAGAACCATGTTAAATGAAACCAGGCTTCCAATTGTTTTTTGGAGAGATGCAATCTACACAACAGACCACATACTTAATCAATATCAATTGAGACCCAACCATGACAAAACTCCTTATGAGCTATGGTTTGGCAGGCCAACATTTGTATAACACTTTAGATTTTTTGAATGTAAATGTTATATTAAGAATGATGAATATAATTTAAGAAAGTTTGATCCAAGATTTGATGAAGGCATATTTTTAGGTTATTCACCTAATAAGAAAGACTACAAATGTTATAATATTATACTACTCAAGATAGTGGAAAACCCAAATGTCAAGATAGATGATCTAAAACTAAAGAAGAGAATATCCCAAGACATATCAAAAATTGATAAAGAATCTCAACAAGAAGATGATGATGAAGAATCTAAGTAAGAAGATGATGATAAATAAACACAAGAAAATGAACCCTATACTGATGAAGAAGACAATGAAGAAACACCCTTGCCAAAAGATTCATCGAAAAGAGTTCAAAAGAACCATTATGAGAGTCAGATCATTGGAGACAAAAATGCAGGAGTGGAAACAAGAAGGATACTCACATTTGAATCAGAACGAGAAATGTTGTCTATGATAGAACCTAAATCATTTAAAGAAGCCAACAAAAGTAAATATTGGACAAAGGAAATGAATGAATAACTTGACCGGATAGATAGGAACCAAACTTGAGATGTTAATCCTTAAATAGTGGCACATTTCCCTTTAATTGGGGAATACTACATTAGTATTGTTAGTTTATTTATGTTGTCTTGGGTCCATTAGTTGTAATTGTACCTCCTAGTCTCCTATATATACCAAGGAGAACTTTTCACTTGGAATCATCTTGTATTTGTAAATTTATGTGGTGTATAAGGAGGTTTCCCCCCCGAAGAGGCTTTTTATCTGAAATTATCTCTTTTTCAAGGCATTGAGTACTTATTCTGAGGTTTTTTTATTCTATTTTGATATTTGGTTCTTAACATTTGGTATCCAAGCTCAAGGTCTTGGGGTTTCATTGTTTCATCTAAGCCACCTTTCCATTTTAACTATAACATGTTTTCTACAATGTTTTAGAAGGAGATCCTTAGATCATATTTATTATATGGATCAAAGTACTTGGGATTCAAATTTCATCTCTTGAGGCTTTATACTTTCAGAGATACAACCTATGTAAGATAGGGTTTTAGAATAATCCTGAATTTAGCCATCATGTAATTCTCACTATAACAACATTTCTATGATGTTTCAGACCATAAAACTCGAAGTCTATTCCTTGAAATTATCAAGGTAGTTGTGATAACAATTTCAGCTTCTGGGTCATCCTACTTTTATATATACACCCTGTGTAAGATAGGGTAGATGACTAGCCATATTAACTAGTATCAAACATATGTTCTGGGAAAAAAAGGATATCTACTTCAGTGATTATCCAAATTAAGTGAGACTAGTTGAATTGGACGGTGGAAAGTCTATAATATTTATGGTGCAAGTTTCATAATCAAATATCAGGCATTGTGATATTGGCATGCTTTACAATTATTCTCTCCTAGAAGGGACAAAAATCAGCAAGGTGTGAGGAATTTACCATAACTTCCACTTGGCATATCCAATTTTGATCAGACTTGTGTAATTGTAGAGAAGAATTATCAGAGAACTACAAAACAAAAGTTTCAGACCCATAAGGGATGAAATTTTGGAGATACAGCAGAAGAAAGATCATCTAGAATAACCACTTTGAAATCAAGGTTTAAGAGTGATACTTGGCCAACATGCCACCAAAAAAGGGAAATTCTACACCAAATAATCCTTCAAACAATCCTACTTGGACTCTTAATGAAGGTAAAGAAATGAGCAAGGATAAAAATGATTTACGAAAGAAGACAGTAACAAAAGATGAACTACAAGGGATGATGGATTCAACTGAACCTAAGTTGGAGGAAATAATGGATACTAAGATGGATGGTTTAAAAAGGGAGATAATGGAAGGATTGAAAAATTTCTTAATAGTGAGGCCACTTGAAAGTGATAATGTATCCCATGAAATTCATGATGAGGATACAAGGAAGATGAATCAATACTGGAGAAACTCCAACTTTGGGTTGAAGACCAACCACTTTCCTAAGATTGATATGAGGAAGCTTGATGGCAAGGATCCAATCACATCGATACTTAATATGGAGAATTTCTTTGATATGTGTGATGTGCCACACATAAAAAAGGTATGAATTTCTTCCTGATATTTAGAACCCAATCAATTTGTGTGGTATCGATGGATTTTTTCTCACAAATCACTTGTCACTTGGGCAATTTTCACGAAAGAAATGATAGCACACTATGAGGATACAAGGAGCAATACCTTCTTTAGAAAATTGATAAATCTCAAACAAAAGGGTTTAGTTGTGGAGAACATTGAGAACTTCAAAAGAATGAATATAAAGGTAACAAATATCCAAATGAGAACCTGATTGATATATTCATAGGAAATTTAAAGGATAAAATTCAACACGAGGTTCGCCTTTGGGAACCTAAATCATTGGAGAATGCATTTAGGGTGGCAAGAAATGTTGAAAGTAAAACATATGGCTATGGCTACTAGAAGGAACACTCCTAACATATATCGAGAGAATAATGTTCCTTCCTCTAAAAAACCTCAACCTACAAGGTTGACACCTCAAAAATTGGAGGAAAGAAAAGAAACATGTTTATGTTTTAATTTTGACAGCAAGTACAGTAAGGGACATAAGTGTGGTGAGAAGAAATTATTCTACATAGATTGTGAAGAGGAAGAAGAAAAAGAACAAGAACCATCTCAAGATGAAAACCTAGAAGAGATTTCTTCTAAATAGTTGACTCCCATGATATCATGTACTGCATTGGTTGGAATTATCATTCCTCAAACCCTCAAGATCGAAGGATATATCAAAAAGAAAAAAGGTAATAGTGCTAATTGATTCTGGTAGTACTCATAATTTCATTCACTATAAATTATCCAAAGCTCTCAATTTCTTTATGTCTCTAGCACCAAAGTTTCAAGTAATGATTGAAAATGGAGGAACTATCAATTGCTCAGGAAAATTACATAAGATCAATCTTACTATGGGGGAATATGTAATGAATATTCCAATGATTTCTATACCCATGGGTGGTGTTGATGTTGTACTAGGAGTCCAATAGTTACAATCATTGGGAACAATGGCTTTTAATTTTCATGAAAGTTTCATGAAAGTTTCATTGGAAGGAAAGGAAATTGAGTTAAGGGGTATCACAGGGAAACCCAGTAAGGTGATAATCTCTAATGGAATGAAAAAATTATTGAAAAAGGGGAATCATGGTGTAATTGTATATCTCTTCTCAGTAGATGTTCAAACATCTAAGCTATCTATTCATATAGATCTCCAAGGTATCATTGATAATCATTCCAAAGTATTTGAAGATATTCCCAGAGGTATTCCACCCACTCAAAATCATGACCATGCTATTCACCTAATTCCTGGGAGTGTTCCTCCTAACATCATGCCTTACAAATACCCTTATGCCCAGAAGAGTGAAATTGAGCATATGGTTGAATAAATGTTAGAGGTTGACATTATTAGACATAGCCAAAGTTCTTACTCTACACCAGTGGTAATGTTACTCAAGAAAGAGGGCTCATGGCATATGTGTCCATATTATAGAGATCTCAAAAAGATCATTGTTAAAGATAAGTTTTCCATTCCTATCATTAATGAATTGTTATATGAACTACATGGAGAAATCTACTTCACAAAGTTGGATATTCGTCCAGGGTATCATCATATTAGAACGAAGGAAGCATATATCCAAAAAATAACATTCGGAACTAATGAAGGCCATTATGATTTTTTGGTCATTACTTTTATCCTTACGAATGCATATTCCACATTATAAGGGTGGATGAATTCCATTTTCAATCCATTCCTTTGAAAATTTGCTTTAGTATTTTTTTATGTTATACTAATCTATATCAAGTCTTGGGAGGATCATGTTCGACATGTTGACAAGGTGCTACAACTACTAAAGGAGAAACAACTATATGCCAAACCATCCAAATGTTTCTTTCGGGTGAAGGAGGTATATTATTTGGGTCATATTGTATCTCATGAAGGTGTCAAGGTAGACCCTAAAAAGATTAAGGCCATGATGGATTGGTCAATTCCGAAAACATTGAAGAATCTTAGAGGATTTTTGGGTTTGACAGGTTACTACCACAAGTTTGTTCGGAACTATGGAATAATAGAATCACCTTTAACGACATTAAATAAGAAGGATGAATTTTCATGGACTCCATAGGAAACTCAATCTTTTGAACAATTTAAAGAGGTGATGTGCAAAGCTCATGTCTTGACCACACCAGACTTTACAAAACCCTTTATTGTAGAATGTGATGCCTCGGGAAATGGCATTGGTGTTGTTCTAATGCAAGAAGGAAGGACCCTTTCTTTTGAAATCCGACCACTCAAGGGAAAGAACTTACAAAAACCCATTTATGATAAGGAAATGATGACAATACTACATGCATTAAATAAATGGTGCCCTTACCTAATAGTGTTATTGGATAAATCAGTAGGTGCAGACACTAACTGATCTCCCTAGATCCACCTAGATCTAGAACAAAACACACCAGAACATGATGCTTTAATTAAGTTTTAGATATTGAATTTACTAACGAAAGAGGGATAGGTGACATACCATTTAAATGTCACTTCCTCTTTCCATCACCATCCTAGCTCCATTCCAACACTCATACAATGATGATCCTGCAAAATAACGCAACCAACCAAAGTGATAGTAATAGCATAAACTCAATATAAACCTATGTATGTGATAAAGGAATCATACAATAAAACACAACAAGCTTTATAGGAAAGAATCATATTACTATATCATATTAAATGTGAAAGAGAGATTACAACCATGGCCTTGATGTTGTAAGGTCCCTTCCAACTGTCCTTCGTTCCCCACACACTTCCACTCCAAGAATTCTGAGAGCAGAGATCTGATAGTATTCACAATCTATCTTGATAAAATGGCTCATCTAGCCAAGCTAACAATCTCCAAAGCTCAATCCAATCCAAGCTAATCCCAAAAGATCCAAAGCTAACCCTCTCCATGAGAGCTCCTCTCCTTTTATAAGTTGAAGAGGATAAGGTGAGGAGGTTATGATGATCCCATTAAATCATGAAAGAGAGTAAGATCCAAACCATTTGTATGCCACCTCACCATAGAAGCTTCTCCTTCTAGAAGCATCAAGAAGATGCTTGTTTTTCCCACGTATGAGAATTCTCCCACCCTTCTTATAGAGGAACCTGCGAACCTCTCGCAACCTAGCTATGGTGCAGCCTACGAGAATCAGGCATTCTCGCACCTTGCCTATATAGCAACCTGCGAACATCCTCTTTAATAGGGTTTTCACAAAGGAGAATGCAACTTCTTTTCTCAGGAAAAGTTCTTCTCTCTTCTTTCTTCAGGAACTCAGGCCACTAACCCCTCTGAAGGCAACATATAGGTTTACATCATTAACGGTCATAGGGATGACGAAAATAATGTGTAACAAATAGGTACGCACTTCAAGGTAAAAAAATATCATGATAGTCTTAAATACTTCTTGGAACAAAGACTATATTCATAAGAACAACAAAAATAAGTGACCAAGATGTTGGGTTATGATTTTGAAATCATATTCAAAAAAGGGAAGAAAAATGTTGTGGCAGATGCACTCTCAAGAAAGGATGAGGATGTTGAGGACTTTCTCGGTGCTATCTCGATCATCCAACCGGATTGGATAGTATAAGAGAGGGGTGAATGGAATAATGAAGAAAACATGTGGACTCTCATTCAAAGGTTGTAGTAGGATTCCAATGCATCAGATACATTTACATGGAAAAATGATTCACTATGGTACAAAGATCTCTTATATTTATGTAGTAACTCACAACTCAAACAAAAGTTACTCTTGGAATTACACACCACTCTAGTAGGAGGGCACTCAGGAGTTTTGAAAACCTACCATAGGGTCAAGAAGGATTTTTTTGGGATGGCCTTAAAACTAATGTTCAAAGGTTTGTGGAAGAATGTTTGGTTTTCCAACAAAATAAGGTGGAAAAAATTAAGACCCCAGGTCTTTTACAACCATTATCCTTCCCAAGTCAATGTTGGGAGGAGGTTTCTATGGATTCATTATAGGGTTACCGAAGTATGAAAGAAAGGGTGTCATCATGGTGATTGTTGATAGACTGGCCAAGTACACACAATTATGTTCATTATCTCATCCTTCCAAATCCAATATAGTTTCCACCGCATTCATGGAAACAATTCAAAATCTACATGGAACCCCAAAGATTATTGTAAGTGGCAGAGATCCTATCTTCACTGGACATTTTTGGACAAAATTGTTTTCTTGTTTGGGTACTCAATTGGCTCATATAACATCTTATCATCCTCAATATGATGGACAAAATGAGATAGTTAACAAATGTCTGGAAGGCCACCTTCGTTGCTTTGTCTTTGATAAACAAACACAATGGTTCAAGTGTTTACCATTACTAAAATGGTGGTATAACACTTCCTTTCATACTACAACAAAAATTACACCATTTATGGGACTCTATGGATATCACCCGATATTGGGTTGAATTCTCCTCTCTTCCTACCTCTTAGTTAGACCCAAGTTCAAATATGATCAGGGTTCCAACAAAACCCCTCTAAAACTATCAACCCTCTTGGTAACCCATAAGGAAACACAACACACAGGGTGTACTGCGCAGTCTTTATCTGAGATAGTCTTATGGGTGACTGCAAATCTCAATTTCTTGCAGTTCAGGAAAGAGTGGGGATCTGGGATTCTAATATATTTTCCCCATACATTCAACATATTTATCCATTCATATTGTTATGATTCATTCATCTATTAGTTTTTGCATGCATTATATTAGATCTATTGATTCATTCATTCATCCATTCATCATCTAACTACTGGAAGAAGGTAAATAAACAATAAACAACATGCATAACGTAGGTTTTACCGTGGTTCACCCCCTCCTAGGCTACATCCACAAAGATCTTACTTCTTAGTCTCTTTTATTAAGTTTGTTGTAAAATATGGCATTGCGCACACTACATATCCGATCATACATTCATAAAATGAGTTGCACAACCTATGTGAGGTGGAATAGATCACACTAGGCTCCTCACCCTGCGATTTGGACCTCAAAACAATAACCTACTTGACTTTCTACAACTAAACAACTTACAAAACAAAATGTCGTTCGACACTTCAAACCACAACTAACAATAAAAAAACCTTCCACCCCGACCTTGAACTCATACATGCTTACTTATACTATTTTACAGTCTTTTTATCCATTACATTCCAAAATCCTAACCCTAACATGGTTAGGTATTACTTCCTTTGTGCCTTGCATGCTTTCCTCCTTTGCATGCAGATTTTCCTTGCACGTGTTTCTTTTCCTTCGAACTGTCTTTTTCCAAATTAAGCTTTACTTTCCAAAAATGAACTTTTCCTCAAAATCGTCATATGCCCAACATACCCCCAACACTGACATGTGGCTCATCTTGAGCTACCTAGGTAGTGCAGGCTCCCTCAACACCCTCTTCTAGGTTGTGGAACTTGTTTTCAAGTTCCCTTCCTCCTTCCTAGACCTACGTGACCTTTTCTGTGAGTGCTTATAATTCTTTCATTGTGATCTCCTACTGGACCATTGATGTTCACTATGTATGTGCTTGCGCCATGTTCCTCTTTTCCTCCTCCAATTGCATGATCATTTGCAATGCTTGGTCTTGAACGGTTTCCATCTACGCCTCTCTTTCCTTCTTCTGCGTCTGTTACACCTCAAAATTACTCACTTCAATAGTCTCTCAAGTATTGTCATTACAAGTGTTGTAAGTGTCACATCTTGTCCGCAAGTGTCACATCTTGACCACAAGTGTTGCAAGTTTCACAAGCATCATAGTGACATATTGCCTATGTTGTGCCTCTAACAACATCATAAATACACTTAAGAAACCTCAAAGGATGGTTTGGAAGAAGAGAAATCATTTGACAGGGAGTACAAACCTTTTTCCACTAAAAGAACCACTAAAATATGGATTTTGGAGAGGAGCGTTTCCCTTCCCATTGTTAGGGAGTGTTAGCACCCCCTGGGCTTCTTTGGGGGAGTGTTTGAGCACCCTGTGCACCCTTTTTGGGGAGCACTACCCTCTTCTGAGTAAGTTTTGGGTTTGTTGAGACAAATCAGGGAGGAATCCCTCAATTCCTGAAGGTGGTTGGATTCGAATAGATGGTCAAGGCATGATCTTAAGGAAGATCCTCAAATGAAGGAGAAGAATCCTCAACTTATCCCAAATATCTCTCAAGTGGTTGGACCTCTCCAAGGTTATATAAGGAGGTCTCCTCATGGTGAAAGAAGAGGAAGAGACTAGAGATTGATACAAAACTTATGATCCTATAAGTTTTATGAACAGGGGGGATGGAGATTGAGAATTACATAAAAATTATGATCTGATGAGTGAGATGTCATCAAAGAAATCATTGGAGATTACTTGAGCAAAGGGGTTGGACAAGGAGAACTGGAAGAAGTTGTTGCACCTTCATTCAAAGGATTGTAAGTGCTTTTATTTGTTCTCATTAATAATCAATGCTTGGCATGTTTCTTTCAAACTGATGTTTGTTCCACGTGAGTTTGTCTACAGTAGATGGATCTATGTTTGAGATAATATCAGTAGAGTAGTAAGTGATTTGTATCTTTGTTTGTTTTACAGGACCTATCAGAGAGCTCAGGATCGAAGCTCAGCTAGGACTTTGCAAGGACAGACGCCGCTAATAAGGTACATAATTTCTCCTTCTCTTTCATTTATTAGCTTGATTAGATCTAAAAGGAAGTCAGTGTCCATGTTAAACACTTTTCTCTCTTGGCCTTAGGAGTCTACAGGCCAAGAGAGAATCCACTTGTCCATAGGGGGATTCACCTACAACAACGTTTACGATGCTTTTAACTCTGCCTACGTCTTCTTCATATCTTCTGTTCCTTTTAGATGCTCTGAGATACTCATGGTATTTTGCCTTTGCTTGAGGTCTCTGATAGTTGCGCTTACTCTTTACTCCTCCTTGTCCCACTGCTAGACCTACTCATCTTCCTCCAACAGTTTCCAAAGTTGTGCTGCTCTGTCAAACAATCATGCTATTGCGCTGACTTATTTTTCCATATCATCCATTTGACTTGCAACGTCTTATTTTATTTTCTCCTTCACCTTCGAGGGAGTCGTGGTTTTGATATTTTATTTAATTCCTCAATATCCCACTGGTACTGATCGATTATCCGTACTATGAGGTCGATATTCTCCACTTCACTTTTCTTTGATTCTTGCACATTGTTCAGGATTCATTTGTATTCCATTGTCAATCCCTGCTCTAGCATGTCTATGGATTCTTTCTCCTCTTCCTTTTCCACAGTCAATTGGTCGCATGTGATCTGGAGCATCTCTACGATGCCTCTCCCCACCTCTAGATTTGTGGCATCTTCGTGGGCCCTAGACTATACTTACTGCATGACGTTGTCTTGTATCTCATATAGAGCCTTCATTGGTCTGCTCTACATCACCATATCAAGTTGTTATACGTCCTCCAGGGGGTTCTACAGTGTCTCCTGATTGAGCCTGATCATTTGGTGTGTTATCGTAAATGTTTCCCTACCCTGGATGAAAAATTGGACGACCTCTTCGCCCTCTTTTTGCGTAGGTTTTGTATGTGCCTTCTTTTTTTGCTGCACAGTGGAATGTGATTGTACCCAGACCCATATATGTTGTATCTTTTTGTGGACCTCTATGAGTGTGGCCATAATTTGTTCCCTCTGTGCCTCTACATTTCTGACCACTTTTTCACTCCTGTCTTAGAACTTTTCCATGAGGAGATCTGCATCATCCCATGTGAGGGTGATGTATGGTTCCTTTGTCTCATACTTTCACTTCTTGCGCACAGATTTTCCTTGCACGGGCTTCCCTGGTGTCTCTGAGGGTTGTGCCTCACTTGTTTTACCTTGAACTCTTTCTCCTACAGCTTGTGAAATATCCTTCTTCTCTGTCGGTGGTCAACTTCCTGTCCTTGTGGCAGTGGGGTTTTTTCTCGACTGTTTCGGTACTGCGCTTCTCCCACTTAGTTGGGATCATGTTGTTTTTGTTATGGTATTATCAACCAGACTACTTGTTATGGCTAATGATCTTGCTTCTGTTTGACAACACATGTATTCCAACAGAGGATGAACACCTTTAATAACCATTCACATAACCAGATTAAAGATCAACACACTGATATTTTCACGCGGTAAAACCCCTATGGGGAAACATCCACAGCCCCAACCAACGCGGCCACTTGGAGTAGTTTATTAATGAAAAGAAAAAGATTACAGAGAGATTTTACAAGAGAGTTTCTCACAATCGATCATCAACAAATGACCCTCCATGCTCTTTAAATAGAGATCATGGACCAATCGGGTGTTAATCCATGGATCAATGGTCATTAAGATCGAGGAGAGTATGAACCGTCAGATCACTCTATGTCAGGAACATATCGTGACCGTCATATTTCCTAAATACAAATGCATACTAATGCATACTAAAGAAATACACTAGAACACACACTTTTAACTAATGACACAATAGACCAAGTAGATCTTACTAACTCCTAAGTGTCTAAATATCCTAGCATCCCCCCTTAAGAACAACTTGGGATAGGATTGAAGGATTTACAATAGTGACACAATAGGATAAGGAAGGAGGCATTAGAGCCTATCCCCCCTTTGTTATTGGATAAATCCATAAGTGCGGACACAAACCGATCTCCCTAGATCCACCTGAATCTAGAACAAAGCAAGACAGAATAATACTCTTTCCCTAGATTTTAACTATTGAATGTATTAGGAGGCTATATCCAAGAACATACCTTAAGATCGCTTCCTTTTATCTTTGTTGCTCCCGCTTCAGCCCAATGCTCTCGTACAGTCAAGATCAAAACAATACAAACCAATCGAAGTGAAACAAGCACAATTTATTCAATAGTGAATCTATGTATATGATCAAGGAGTTATACAATAAAGTAGAATTAACTTTATGGGAAAGAGACATATTACTGTATCATATTGATGGAAAGTAAAGATTACAACCTGAGCCTTGATGTTGCAAACTTCCTTTCGATGGCTCCTATCTCTGACACACACACTTACTCACTTGTATGAAGAAGATCAACCACCTTTGATAAACTTGTTGGAGTTGTTAGCTGCTGTAGCATCAGTCCTTCACACAGTCTTTCATCAATTCTCCAATGTCTCACTTAACCTTGTTTGCTGCTAACCTTTTCCATGAGAACTCCCTCAATATATAGGAGAGAATGAATTGGTTACTTGGATAAGAATGATCCCAAAATATCTGGGAATCCAGTATTAGGATAACCATTCGAATGCCATCTCATCCTTCTAGAAGATTCCCTTCTAGAAACTTCGAGAATTTATCTTTTTCCTTACTTTAGAAAGTGTTCACACCCTAACAGTTATACACAGTGTGAACCCCTCGTAGGATGGCTTAAGGAAGCCTGCAATAATCATGCATTCTTGCAGGCAAATGTATTAGCATCCTGCGAACCTTCCTCAAAAATGATATTTCTGGAAAGAGAAGAAAGTAACTTTTCTCATGAAAAAGTTCTAATGAAGAGCTTGAGTACACCATTATCAATACATCATCATGATGACCAAAATCTTGTGTAAAACCCTTAATGACAACTTCCTAAACTCATAACATAGATCAAAGTTTGGAAAACTTTGCTTCTGTAAGAGTCTTTGTGAAAATGTCTGCAACTTGATCTTTTGTAGGGAAAAAGAGCACTTCAATAACTTGATCATGAATGAGATTTATGATGAAGTGCATGTGTAGCTTGATGTGTTTTCTATGATGATGTTGAACTAGGTATTTGGTGAGATTGATGGCACTCTGATTGTCACACCAAAGGCTGGTCTAATGTTGGTATTGGAATCCAAACTCTAAAAGGATTTGTTGAAGCCACAGGGATTCCTGACTTGTATTTACCGTTTCTAGTTACTCTAGTTTTGCTGAAGAAAGTGCAATAGCCTATTGTTTCTTACAGGTCCAAGTGACAGGTCTTGAACCAAGGCTGAAAACATAACCTGCAGTAGACTTCTGATCATTAGGGTCACCGACCCAATCTGAATCAGTGAAACCAACCAATAAAGGAGTCGCCCCTGAACTGTAATGTATCCCGAACTGAACTGTACCACGAACATAGCAAAGTAGCCTTTTATCTTTTTTCCAATGGCTTTCATGGGGTGTTTTCATATATTGGGCAACAAGACCAAGATCAAAGGAAATATCAAGATGATTATGAGTCAAGTTGTAACATCCCGCTCTGGCGCACTGAGACCACTTATTATTTGAGGACACTTGCTCGCAAGTGATCTGGACCCTTTTTGACATTAGACCTATTATATTTGATTATGATGTGATTGACAGATGACATGATGTGTTACTATTTG